>JBBMHQ010069264.1:447-13274 GCA_037834295.1 Postelsia palmaeformis
TGACTTGACCCGACCCGACCGGCAAGATTTGAAAATTGTTGACCCGACCCAATCCGACCGGTGAGATTCGACAACCTCCTGACCCGACCCGACCCGACCCACGATATTTCACAACCTCTGACCCGACCCGACCCGACCCGCCACCTTGGGATTGCCCCGTGAGACAGGTTTCATGCGGATCGGACACCAATTATATTGACAATCAGGTTCGATGTTAAGATCAGCAGGTGGGACACTTTGTAGCCCCGGACAGGTCTGCCTAATAAGTCGGTACTCTTTGGTACTCACATGTGTTGATTGCTCAGAGATATGAAAAAACAGCTTTATTCCTTTCATGCACGGTGGAGACTGAGTCAAAGCACGTGTGTCGCTGGAAAACGCCTGGTTTTCCACCTAAGACACACCTTCCGAGTAATACAATACGATCTCAGTGCCTGAACCCAGGTAAGTATCGGGCTTTCAACCTGGTTCAAGGCAGTATAAAAACATTCGACCTGCGAATCCGGCTCTTGTGGGTCGACACTTGAAAATATATTCCAAAGTTCATTGTTGTGCTCCGCAGCGATATGTGGTCTGGCTGTAGTGATATATGGATGGATGCGGGCATGTGTATATATGTATTTGGCGGGGTAAACCCTGCTTATTTTGCCTGCCAGGATAGATTGTAAGCTATGGATCTTCTAAGGAACGAAGCAAGATACTAATTTACATGACCGCCTCCAACTACAGTAGAGGATGTTCCGTAAATTTGAGCTGGGTGAAGCCGGGAATCTGAAGCCGGGGAGCCGTGCCGACCGACCGAAAGCCCCCGGAAACACACATTTTGTATCTATTTGTGATTTCCACCGGCGCGCGCATAGTAGTTGGCAGCAGCTACGAAATTTCCGCCACTGCAAGCCTCCCGCGAGAGCTACTGCCGTGCCACGGTACATGTTACGGACACCAATACCTGCGAAATATGTGGAGGGTCGTATTTATACATGATCCAGAAGCCACAATGGGCGCATACACAGACACGTACTGTATCTCCCTACATCTACACACCACGTCTTGTCACTACAGTATTTATATATGTTGCCACATGATACTGCAGTAAGGAAAGTAAGACAAGCAGACTCAAATATACGAGGGAAGAAGGAACCCCGACGCTATTGACCACACTATGTCACGCGTCGGATACACCACGATCGAAGGTATGCACTGTACAGAATTGTAAATAGCCTATTATCTACAGTATTTATATTTATATGTGTGTTTCTGGTAGTGACACGTTGCCCAAGAGTCTTGTCATACGGATAACAGATACCGCCCCGAGCAAAATACGCGCAAGAAGAGCTGTGTCAAAAGAGATATCATCCCGCGATCGTGAGTTAAATTATGAAGATCATACAGATTAGGGGTCTGCAGTACCTGTCGCTTAAGAGCGGCATACTTGTGTAACAGTACTGGGGGGGCGGGGCAGTAGTGTATGACTGGCTTCTTCGCAGGAGACAGTAGAAACCATGCCGAGCCTTATGCGGGTTCACTCATGTGAACTCACTCCTTTATGTGCCCTCTTGCTCCTCCCGTACTCCTGGAGTCCTTTCTCCGTCGACATTACGCCCAACCGCTCGGACACCCTCTTCATGCAGATGTCGCCCGGCGCCCCCCAATGCCGAGGCTGGAGCCACTCCTCCACACCTATCTCAACGGCTGTCTCAGGCTCCACCACCAGTGTTTCTGCTGCTGCTGCTGCCCTATTCATGTGCTGGTAGTATAAGTATAAGGATAAGTATTGAAGAACATGACCCACGTAACTGGTATGAAGTTTTAACCGCTTGGGGACTGGGAATCGCTTTGGGCCTGATTCTGATCTTTAGTAGAGAGGAAAGTATGCGACATGTGCGTGCTTGATGCGTAGGTTTTCCGTTTGTTTTGGTCTTTCCTCGTTATTTTCTCACAGGAAAGATTTACCAGTGATCAATGTTGAAGCTCATGATACAGTACACATTGTCAGAGGGCAACCGCAATCATGATGGCGATTGCATCATCCGCCGCATAAAGCAGCCACGGCGTACGAGGTACAATAGTAGGCAGACGTGTTCGAAGTTAAACGGAATGATACGTACTACACGCGCGCAGCATGGCAGTTCGTCAAAGTCGATGGAGACAGTGTATCCGCGGTCGCTCATAAAAGGGTACACCGTTGTGGCGTGTCATGGCAATGTGCGATGGTACGCGCCGCAGCAAATGTCATGGTATCCTCGTGACATTGCCCAGTATGTTTGCCACAGGCCTTTATGTCATAGGCGTGGCAGCGTTATGGCAGGCTTGGCAGGCGACAGCAGTGTCACGACAAAAGTAATGACGGTGCCCTGGCACTTAATGCGCACTTCCAAGAGGGCGCATGGCCTTGTCGTGATGGCACATATGGCAATGCCATGGGAACTGCCATAGAAGTGCCGCAGAGTGTGCATCACAGAGCTCGCTAGGACTCGTGCCACTGGCAGATACCGGATACCAGATAGGTGGTACTGCCGTCAACTGACATCTGTCATCTGTTGTGTTCGCCGGTGGCAGGGATAGAGCCTGTCTTATTGTGTGTTGTGCCCTGTATTCACCACGGACGGATACAGTAATAGTAGATGATAATACCATTAATACTAATAGCGATGAGTTGCTCCAGTAAATGAGAGCACATCGACAATAAAAACATTGAACAGCTTTTCAGACAGGTTTCCGGACGGAAGGCGCAAACCTCTGGCCTCCGGCTTCAGCCAGCTCCAGAAGGAGTTTGTCAATTTGTTGGCGGCCGTGCAAGGTGTCAACTCGCTCCTCGCTTCATCGTCGGAGATATAACGGCCGTACTGCTGTAACTGCTGCACAGTGTACAATAATATCATACGAAGTATGTTCTCGTGCTGCATACAGTAGTGCAGCACTTGCACTGATACGGGTAGACGTTAGGATAAGGCCGCGTCAAAGCCGGAACTGATTGACACTATTAATAATGCGTTTTTGAACTACTACGTCTGCTTGTCTGTATTATACTAAAACACAGAACCAGTTGTACAGAGTAGTTCAGCGGTGCAGGAACCAGCACGATTGCGAGAAAGTCAGACCTCATCAGCTGAGAATAAGGACGGTAGAATATTGTTCTTCCCTGCTGTCGAGTTGTAGGCATTTTTGTTTGGTTTGTCTCGTTTGTCCTGTGTGGCACGTTTGTGGGTCGACGTGTGTTTTTTATTGCGGTAATGCAGCCTTATACGGGGGGGCATATTCAATACCCGGTAGGACCTACGGTACACACAAAAATCTGTATATTTCGCTTTTTCTACTGCCAAGATTTGGTCCTATTTACTGTGGCCTCCCGTAGCAGCAGCAGTAGTAGCAGTAGTAGTAGTAGTAGTAGTAGTACTAGTACTAGTACTAGTACTAGTACTACTAGTAGTACTTGAGGTATATCAGCAGTTATTACGAGGGACATATTAATAGTAAATCTGACCAAATATTGGAAGTAAAAGTAGGGAAATGTGTAGGTGTTTGTGTGTACCGTAGGTCCTAAAAACTATGGCCCCCCGCAATAGTTGGTTCGTACTGTCGCCACCCACCTAACCTCTCTACTTACTGTGGTATAGTGTACTAGTAGTCGTGAAGGCACTACGACAGTAGTACTCTTGTAAGCCAGCTGACAGCCCTCTCAGATAGATACCAAATAAGCAGTACCTACCTGTTAGTGTGAGAATTGGTTCTGTCGAAAGGGGGGGGCAGGTATTCTCTAATCAGTCGGTGACGATATATACGGTAAGCGTCTCTCGCAGCGTCGCAAAACAACAACAATCCCACAGGAAGAATAGGGGCGGCATATGTTCCTTCTGAGGGTCAAATTTTGAGGAGCCCTACTTACTGTGCATCTCTCCCGAAAACTAGTTTTCAGAAAGTATGAATGCTCAACCTCGTTCTATCGTGGATTTTGTTCGAATGATGTTGTAAGCCAAGCTGAGATTATCATGAAACAGTAGTATTGGGTAGTTCCTCGGTAGTAGAGGAACATCGTCAGTCAGACAAAAAGTGGCCATAAGGTGCTACGTACCCCCATCGTAGCACGCCTCGATGGCAGAGCTAGAGTCTGTGACATGGTATCCAATCTGAGAAAATTGTTTGTTCGGGTTTCTAATCTTGTGGCGTGTTGCTTGTGACATGTTTCCGAGAAGGGCAGAAGATCGACCAACTGTACTTGATTTGTGTAAGCTGACCTTGTGGATGAATCTTGATTTTGAGTCGTTGGCAGCCTTGAACATTCCAAGCCTGGCAAGGCTGGTTCAAAAGGGATATTGCGCGGGCGTCGAGGAATTCGAGTAGAACCCGGAGTTGGGCGGGAATCGCGTGTTCATGTGTGTGCTGTAGGAAGAGTACACAGACACAGCTCGCCGCGTGGCAATCAGGGTTGTTGTAAATGTTTTTGTATGCGTGGCCTATTTTTCTGGCCAGCGTCAATGTATTTCGCAGTACTTGAAAATTCAGTGCTTCTGAGGACTATACGGCCAGGCATTCACAAGTGGTGGTCCGAAACTTTCAGGTCGATGGTAGAATGTCGCAGGTTGTTCTACCACAGTATACCCTCTGGCTTAAGTTATAGGAGGTACATCAGTACGTTCTAGCTTTTTTCCGGCTGTTTGATTGCACTACTTCTGAGTCCGTGCTCGCGTTCGCGTTATCGGGTACCCAGAAGTGTGCCGGGAGCTAACTATTACAAATAGAATGAACAAACACACCGATACTGAGCATAGTAAGCATAATCGCAATATTAACCACCGACGTAAAGTGAGCTGATTGGGCATTTTGCAGCCGCTTGCCCGGAAAGTGTAAGTAGCACAAGATGAAAACCTTGGTAACGACCATTTTGGCAAGCGGGCACGGCAAGCAACCGCAATAATAATTAATGGCCAACGGGACAGCAGTACTCGTACAGCGAAAAGGATACGAACTCGTGTCCAGATTTCTTGTGGACACAGATTGCAGCTCATATTACGCAACAACAGTGTATGTCACGCGCATGGGAGGCAAAATATGTTTCGACGCAGCCAGAGCACAGCGCGTTTCGCCCGTCCATGTCAGTCGCGCGGCGCCTCGAATCGTTCACGGGTGACCAACCTGGTGACAACCTCCACACAAACAGGTACGTACGTACATACATAGCCTTCTTGTGCAGAAGATGGATAAAATATGGTGCATTGACCAGCGCCCCCCCACGCGCCATGTGGCACTTAAAAAAATATTTCCACTTACTTAGATCGAAGCACGAGGCATTTTGTACGCCTTTCACGTTACCTCGAAGCACCGTAGTTTGGCCGGGTAACCCTGAGTGAGTGTGAAGACACAGATGCCCTCAAAAAGTGAATGTGAGAAAACAACTGACTGAGAAGAATACGCTCACTTTTTGAGGGACTCGAGAAAATTGCATGAATAAAGGGTGCACAGCGGCGAGCGCTACGCTAAACTCTACTGGGATATCACAGTCGACGCTCAAGGTTTGACACGGATGGTGCCAAGATAAGATTATAAAGCTTTTGCTCACATTATTGGGTGTTTCTTGTTGCCGGGTCAATACTGCACCTGATATAATTTCAGATTGTGTCACACTACATTTGAGATTAAGATTCTGAAGGTTTGCCCAGATTGGGTGTTTCTTGTTGGCGGGCCTAGAGTTTTTTTTTTTTTTTTTCTCGTCCCATTTATTATCTTCGCCCTTCTTCTCACTCTCCCTCTTCAGTCGTAACTCAGATCCGGGGTCACTAAGTAGGCTCTTCTCCCCCCTCCCCACTACGGTACGTGCCTTGCATTTTTATCGCGAGAAGATGTTAGCACTTTCTTCCCTCGTCGACTTTCGTCGAATTCTGCCTACCCACGCAACGAAGGCGCAGAGTGTACTTGGTAAATTTTTCCAGTATATCATTAAATTGACCGGCGTCCGCGAACCTACCACAGCAACCCACCTCGGGAGATTTGACGCGGAAGCAATCATTCTTCGAGGTTTCCGCCCATATTCCTTGCAGAGAGGCGCCGGGCGGATTACAGCTAGGGCTGGGCCGTTGCTTTCTCCTACGAGTAGCATCGTCTGGGCAGTTCGATTATTGATACCTGATCTCGTAACGTGTCGACACGTACACCTGGCACGTAGGCATATCAGGTACCAGGTATCAGGTACAGGATACGAGCATGTACGCTTGTTGCCGTTGATATTGCTGTAGTGGTGTTTCACATGTAACACGCGAAGCAGGCCAACGAGGAGATACCGCTGTACTGTTCGTCTAAAAACTCACAGGCGTCAGAAAGGGCGATCGATGCAGACTCGAGCATGCTCTGCGCACTACGTGCAAGGCCTGGTGACACCGCTGCACAGACCGGTTGTCTACCTACGTATCTCAAGTGCGCATGGCAGCAGTGCCCCAGCTGGCAAACTGGGAAGGGAGGTAGCATCGCCCCTTGACTTTGAGGCGTTTCAATTCACTGAAAACGGCGGTGCTGTCGAGAGGAACGGAAAAAAAGGAAACAGAAAATGGTTGTTGCAACTTGCGCCGCATTTTTACGTTTTCGGTTTCGCATCTGCTCGGATGTTTGGCGAAAGTTCGGGCAGTTTGGGCCAATCAACAACCGATACAAAAAAATACTGGCCCGTACCCTCGCCGCACTCCTGCGGACTGACTGCTACTCCAGACTGCTCCCTGTGCCCTGCCTTGCCAACAACTCAAGCGAAAACCCTGGAGGCTAAAGGTCGGTGGAGGTGCCAAGGATTAGAAAGGGCATAGGTATACCGCTTGATGTGCAGGTGGAACTGTTAACTAGAGGTGAGAAAGTGCGGAACCCGTCAGAGCTTTTTTGTAAACTTTGACGTATGATTGTACTGCTTGCACAGCAGCAGCACCAGCAGCAGCAACAACAACAGCAGGCAACTTTTTGAGATGGTGACATCAGGTGGGGGCGGAGGAGTTTGTGTTCTGGTGTACCAGAGGCACCCGTAGCGCGTGATTCGTTCGGATATTGAGCTGTACTGGCCTTTATCAAGGCATGAGCTTCTCTATGTTGTGCTGTCACGCCCTGGAGGGATGCATAGTGTCGATCCCACTACATTTGCCCCTTCGATTCGGCGATGTTCGATGACTCGCCTCGCCTGTTGGATCTCATCAAAGCGATAATATGGTACCAAGGTACAAGGTTGACAAGCAACAGCTCGTGAGAGAGAGGGAGATATGTTGTGACACACTGCCTGTGATCCCACTGGCACGCATGTACGTGGAGGGAGGACCCTCGACCGCGAGAAGGCACCAGGAGACTGCCACTACCTCAGAAACCTCAAGCGGATGGAGCTCACGCAGAGTACTTCTTGGTACTATTGACGACATGACGCTACGATTGTATTATACTCGCTCGTACGATGTACTTGAGATCATTTGTTCTGTCTGTGATACCCGATACCGAGGTAAGACACAAACCGCACTAGTTTTCTCTTTCGAATGGCGAGTGTCAGTATGTCGAGTAGTCTCTGCAGCAGTTGGATGACAGCAGCAGCAGCTTGGGAAAAGAGCAGCTCGCAATCCCACCGGCTCGCTCGTGGTTCGTCACCTGTGGCACTGGACTTGGTTGCATGTTGCATACCAGGTATTGTTGATCATTGACTGTGGCGTTCTGTCCGGAAAAGCAAGCAATGTTTGGGCATTGATTTGGATATCCCAAAGCTCATTACATTTATGGCTCATTCGAGTAGTGATATTAATATTACTATAGATAGTGTTATTGTAGTCCGGTCGGCCCCGTAGACTATTAATAGTGGTCAGCTTCGAAGACCACTGGTATTGGTATCCAAGTTCAAATACCACCGTGGTGAGACTTTATTTGAAAAAATAAAAAAGGACCAATCGCTGAGAGCGCCTTCGTTGCGTGGGTAGGCGATATTCGACGCAAGTCGACGAGGGAAGAAAGTGCAGAAATCTTCTCGCGATAAAAATGCAAGGCAAGTACCGTAGTGGGGGGGAGGGAGAAGGGCTTTCTTAGTGACCCCGGATCTGAGCCACGACTGAAGAGGGAGAGAGAGAAGAAGGGCGAAGATAATGAGTGGGATGGAAAAAAAAGAAAAGAAAAAAAAGTGTTATTGTACTCGTACTTTGTGGTGCCACGAGCCGGTAGGATTGCGGCTCATTTGATACTGACTGGTATGATACCACCCCCTGCTGAACAGCAGCAGTAGCAGTAGCATCCATCGTATCATACACGGCGCGTAGCGCCTAGCGTCGGCGTCGAACCATCTCTACAGTCAGTATGATGTCAGGAACATCATACTTCGAGTTAAGTGGTCGGGTACGGTATCAGCGATTCATATATTCAGCCTTACCTTACCCTTATATAGGAACTCTAGGGGGGGAATTGACGATAAAAAATTGACGATTGCAGCCTACCACGTACTACTTATACTGTTGTAGGGCACTGCGTGATGGCGGGATTACGCAATTCGGAGTCCGAGTTACGATGCAACGAGTCGTACGGTTCTGGCGCCACCGTATCCTTCCTATCCTTCTCAGTTCTCAGGGACGGTCGGTGACACCAAAGCTATCCGTGTTTAGGCCACTTCCTCGGCTTTCCGAAAGGGTGTATCAGGCCTGTTATCATATGTTATCATATACCGATAGATTTGACTGTGGTACGCCCGGGCTCAGCCGTTTGACCTCCCTTATCTTGAACCGGTACTGGCAGCTCTCAAACTGTGACCCCCACTGATGTAGTCCGTACCTGAACATCTGATCGAGACGACTACGTACCGGTACTGGTGTACTCCCACGAATACGATATATATCATAAATGCCGTGCGTCATGCGTACCTGCTTCTGCTCAAATTCTGCTCAGCAAAGTAGGGGAGTGACGAGTGACCTCAGATAATGAAGTCACGTGTGCCGTGTGCCGGAGATGGGCAACCCGGTGACGTGACGGCTAGACCGGGGACACTACGAATTGCCCCCATTTTTCCTCGAAAAACGTCTTGAAACGTGTTCGAAAACTGTCTCTTACAGTGTTGTTGATACTTGATATCATACCGATCCATGGGGTTTCCAGATGAATGCCTGGTATAGATTGTGCGAAGGCTTACTTGGGAGTGGACACAGGGGATGCGGTCACCTGACTCGCAAAGCGGGTGACATTACCGCCGTCATGTGGTATCAGCCGCGACCGGCACCCGGCACCCGACACTTCCCATGTAAGCTACTCAGTTCGCTTATATTTTATACGAGTTCACGTGTCGAGATCGAACTATATGTCGGGCGGTGTTTTTGCGGCTTGCCTCCCCTGTCGTCTCTCGTGAGGCACCCTTACCGGGTGCGGTACATGTGTAAGATAACACTATTATTATTAGAAACCACACTAGGGTTATGGTTAGGGTGCACTGGTTAGGGTGATGAGTCAACACACACCCTCGGGCGTAGTTCGAACCGGGAGGGCGCAAAGGCCGACGGTTGTGTATTTTGGAAGCATGTCGGGCTCAATAAGCCGCCACTTTTGTGGTGTGTGCCCAAAAACTACTACGAGCGTACTCGCGGAGAAAATCGTCCATAGGGGGTTATTACAAGGGTCAATATGTGAGTGGCATTGACCGTTTTGGGGTCAGACCAGTCCAATTGCAAGTAGTTTTCCCGTTGAGGGAACTGCCGTTAAGGGTACTGCCGCTGAGGGTACTGCCGTCCTAGAAGAGTTAAGGGCCACCAACACACCCTGACCCTATGCCCCAAAATAGAGGGTTTCCAACAAACGGCCACACTATGTAGGGGAAAATAACCTATAACCGGCATACGAAGTATATAGAAGGGCATGCAGTATGCAGAGTTTTATTTGCGGACCCGTACCCCCATTGGCCCACGTCGTGATTGAGCGTGAGCCGGCCAGCCAGGGAGGGAGGTACGAGGTACCGCGGCAGAGGTACTTCAATCACATATATTAAGAGGGTTCATAGGGATGTACATACTGTACATAGGGTAGCGGACCCCGCAGCTGCCCAGCTTCATCCAGCGGTACGGAAGCGTAGAGGAGCACCGCTCTATTTGTTCTGAGATTCCTTGCTTGGGGGGGGGGCTGTAACACTATTGTGGTAAGTCACCCACAGACTGTTTTCGGAGCATCGAAAGTGCAACCCTAACCCTAACCCTACCCATTTACCTACCCCAAGTAGTACAATCCTGTGGCCTACGAGTAGGTGTTGCGAAGAAAAATCGCTCATCATGAGGATGTTTTGGGTTAAGGGAGATAGGGTCCGCCATTCGGAAAATACTTCGGCCGAAAATTGGTACCCTTATTTTACTGTAGCAGCACGCGTTCGCCCGCATTCCCGACCTTCCGCGTGCAGATCCGGCGAAAGTCTGCCGTTGTTACACACCAGGTATGTCTTGTCAGTATGTCTTGTCAGCCGACGGCCGTCCAATGGCGTGCCAGGTCGAGCACCGTCTGGCGTCAGGGAAGGGCCTTCGTCAATCTTTTTCCCTTGATCCATTAATACGTACGGCACCAGATATTGATTAATACCTATTAATAGTGTTCGAGGATATGCGGTGCGTCTCCTCTGGTGATCCTGCTTTCCACACCTTTTTGGTGGTGTGATGTAAGTTTTCACAGACCGAATAGATTGTCTACAGATAAAGCACCTTTACAGACAGATCATATAAACCATGTAAATCCTTAAGCTGTCGTCATGAATTGGTGTGCAGGATATGTGCAGTACAAATCTAACACAGGCAGCATGTGCTACTGATGTGGATCATGCAGATTATACGTACGGCTTCCACCCGGCAGCATGAGCTAGATTGTACAGATCATACAGATCATCTGCCCTGACAGAGCTGGATCATGCAGTGCGGATCAGGGATCTATTCGAGGCGTGTAATGATCACCACTTTGCCCGGCTTCGACGAACGCTCTGGCTCATGCTGTAGTCCACTACTATCGTCTAGTATTAGTATTGATAGGAATAGTAACGCACCCCCTCGAAGGATTTTGCGGGCCGAGTTAGCCCCACGTCAGGAGAGCGAGCACGCCAAAAAAAGGAGAAATGTGCCTTTAGACATATCTCGTGGAGATGTTTCCATAATTTTTCGTGCTTGTGTCTGTAGGCTGATGTGTGTTTATGTTTGTTTGTTTGTATAGCTGTATGTGCGCTACCTCTACCTCTTGTCGAGAAAAGTGCTCAAAATACAACAGAAAAGTCG
This sequence comes from Postelsia palmaeformis, assembly GCA_037834295.1. Taxonomy (NCBI): domain Eukaryota; class Phaeophyceae; order Laminariales; family Laminariaceae; genus Postelsia; species Postelsia palmaeformis. Next base: position 11,670 of record JBBMHQ010069264.1, read on the forward strand.
CCCGAGGGACAGGGTGTGCTGCCTTAAGTGTTACGACAATTCGTCATCCCATCTTCGTTTCTGATATTTCTTGTCAGGCGATCGGGGTCAAGGTCGAGCTTCCTTATTGATACTCAATTTTGGCTGAAGTAATTAGTGGATCGATTCAAAGGGTTCGGGTCGAGGTCTGCACAAGCTCCTTTTCATCGCCGGAAGTAATGTCCGCTCCACATGGGGTGTGGCCATATTCAGACAGACAGAAGGACTGATCTCCATCCGTGGGTATCATACACGTGCGCACTCGCTGACCCTGCCTACCACGCCCCTCCTACCGTCCCCTCTTACCACCTTCCTTCCTTCCTTCCTCTCTTCCTTCCTTCCTTCCTTCTTTCCTTCCTTTCTTCTCTGTTTTCTTAGTGCAGGAAAGAGCGTAAGGAGGGCAAAGGGAAGGAAAGGGGGAGGGAAGGAAGAGAGGAAACAGAAAGCCTGAAGCAAAGGGAAAGGAAAGGAGGAAGACATCGACATCGATCGAACACAAAGACCAAAACGGAAACGAAGGACAGAGGACGGCCGGAAACCCCAGAGAGGTGGGACGGGAACTAAAGCCGAGGCCTTCAACTGCGGAGAAACGCTTTAACGCCCCCTCCCCCTTGTCGTCCAGGGCATAAAAAAACGCCAAGCGGAAAACCTGACGATTGCCCTCCTCGCTTGAAAAAGGTGTGGCAAGAACCCGATTCCAAGGTACAAGCAAGCAGGCAAAATCAGCAGCCCTTTGTAGGAAACACCGATTCTGTGTAGCCGCAGCAAAAGCAATATCATCAGATAGCAGCAGCAACAACAGAAGTAACAACGGCGGCGGCAGCAGCAGCAGTAGCGTAAGCAGCAGCGGCAGTAGCAGCACCAGCAGCATCGGCAACATCAGCCCCACCAATCAGCGTTAGGCGCATCTGCCAGCATCCAGCAGCATCAGCAGCGTCGTCATGCCACCCTCCTCGCGAGGGAGAGGGGGTTCTGCTAAGCCATCCGGAAGCGTTTTGCCTATTTCTCTCTCTTGGGGAGGGGTTAGGGGGGGGCGCAGGGGAGGCAGCGGCGGTGGCGGGGGCGCGGGCTCGAGGCCGTGGTGGAGCGGCAAATCGTCGCTATTGGCCATGGGATTGGTGCTATCGGTTGTGGGATTGGCGAGTCTATTGCAGCTCACGGGCCGAGACAAGCCAGGTGAGGCGCCGGCCCGATCACTGACAGTGATGAATTGGTTGCCATCAAGAGTTCACGTCTAGGTCAAGGCATGATCTAGGGTGGAATGTTTTCTTCCTTCGCCTTGCGTCGTGAGATGTGATTTTGTGATATGTGACATGTGAGTGTGACATGTGAGAGGCTTCCCTTCCGGATACCCGGAGAAACCGGATTTTCCTGGATTGTTTGTCACGCAGAAGGAGCAGGTCAAGATCATTGTGATCACATATTCAGCATTAAAGAAAGCCAGACCGAGGCCTATAGGGAAATGTTGAAATCAGGGAGTCGTCATAGTGCTGGTAGGACGCTCTTTCTGGAATACTGAATGCTGCCGGGCCTATTTGTTTTGTGTCTATCAATACTGTCCATATGTTGGGGGGGGGGGGGGGGCCC
>JBBMHQ010069275.1:0-13273 GCA_037834295.1 Postelsia palmaeformis
GGCCGCGTGTACAGCGCGCTTACTGCTGCTGTTTCAGGCAGCAGCAGCAGCAGCAAACAGCAGCAGCAGCAGCAGCAAACAGCAGCAGCAGCAGCAGCAAGCGACTCCCGTCGAACTATTCAGCCTATTATATTGATGTGTGTGACATTCCGCTACGTTTTGATTGGTTCATCGATGATGTATTATGTCAAACTCCGAACGGCCAAAAACCACTTTTTTCGCCCCAAAAAACATAAATTAGCAACCCTAACAGTAGCGCCGGTTGTCGCTATGAGTCGCTATAGTGCCGGTATCGTTGCCTGACGCATACCGGCGCTATAACGGGATCACCATTAGTGAAAGGTCAAACAGCAGTACTCAACACGTGATCCGCGAGAACTATATATATGCTGGACCGACCTTGCTGAGTACAAGCAGAGTTTTATGGTGCCGCACAGAGTGCTCCTGACCTAAACGCTGACCCAGAGTGACTCAAGAAGGGAGATACGTGTGCTCGGAGGAGGAAGGTACAGCTTCACAGAGGTACCAGTTTCTGGATCCAGTGAACGCATGTGATGTCGACCAAACACACGTAAAAACACAGCCGAGAAAAAGGATGCACACACACATTGCAGAATATTAGTTGAGCTGCGGGCGACGGAGCCGGCTGAAGAAACGCATCACCGTACTGTTGTACGGAGAGGGCTCGCACAACTACAGATTCAGAACAGAGCTCCAACCTATACTACGGTATAATACTATGAATACTGTACTGACTATCACACTTCTCCGCTTTGCCCCCCCTCTGACGGCCATGCATGAGGTCGAGTGCATCTCTCCTATCATACTGAGTACACCCACCTGCCCTCGTTGAGGTTCACGAAATTGCCTGTCTGCCTGTTGCGCTGGCTATTATTAGAAGGCATGCGCTTTGATGAACGACATCCTGTCCCTCTGCAGATAGAAGAAGGCATCGCCATTGCCGCACGCCTCCGACGTGCTCTTCAAAGAAGATAGGTGCGATGCGAGTTCCACGTAGGGCGGGGAGACACCGTCCCCGCGGCCCGTCGTATCATCATCGCTGTCCTCGATTTTGTCAACGCTTATCTCGTTGACGTGAGCGCGGTTGGACGTCTCCGTCGTCTCGTCTACCGCATCGAGTCCCATAGCCTTTACGACATCCTTCTGGTCATCCATTGTCGCCCGAACTTGGCCGCACAATCACGGCAGATGCGCTGCGTTGGGCTGTCGCAGTCCGGGTCGGCTTCACCACAGGGTCCGAATGCAGTTGGCCACCGCATTTTCTGCGACATTCGTAGCCGTCAGGGCGCTCGGGGGTGAGGGCTGGAACCAAACACAGCAGTAGTTTGCCTACACAGCAGTAGTTTGCCTGCTGCACAGGGCGTCGTGCGTATCTCCTCCGCTCGTTGTGCGCTAGAGGTGCGTGTGTTTTCGCGGCAACAAGAGCGGTAGGGGTGTGGTACTGTCTGTACCGGGCTCAAAACACCACCAGACCGAGGTTTTGTACTGATGTGAAGGCGAAAATAGGCGGTGCGAATACTAGTAGGGCGGTACGAGTAGCCGCCCTGAATAGGATGGCTACCGCCCTATATAGGAGCCGGGCCTATACAGGGCGGTAGCCGTCCTGTTCGCATCTTTTGCCGTGTGAAGCTGATTTTGATCGCCTTATCTGGACTGACCGCTTTGTACAGACCTCCTTCTATAGGCGCCACTATTCGTACTGTTTATTCGTGTCATGGGCCGGAGTCTGGTCCAGCCGGCGAGGTCCCATTATCACCTGCCGTCGGCTAAACCCGGCCCGCGAGATTTTCAGATTATGTCCGTTTTTTTTTGCGCTGTGGCTACTCCTCCTAAAGATTATGAGGCCACAACGTGCTCGTTAGCCCGCGCCCAGCGGTGTATTTGGGCACTGCAGCCGCCCGTTGCCCACAATCGGCGCACGAAGCAGAGCCTGCCTTGCCCCTATACCGGCCTTCGTACACCGTCGTTGCGCGTGAATTGCGTACATCGTGTCTTGATCAGGCGTATTTCGAGACACGGCAAAAAGCAACAAATCGCGATTTTGTTTCTTCTCGGAAAAAGCTAAAAAATTGCTGGCGTCATGCATGAATCGTGAGGTTTTTGTCGAGAATCATGACTAGGACAGAATCACGTTTCATGACACGAAGCTCACGAATCCTTGGTTTTACTTTTTCCGTTTGGAATGGCCCTTAGACTGTGCCAGTGAAAACTTGCAGCCAACCTTCGACCTTCAATCTCCCTTCGGGTCGGCGCAACAGGCACTCACTCTTCAAGAGCCGCAAAACGTCACTCTCTGCATGTTGCAGCCTGCAGTCTGCCGTTGGAAGTCGCAAGCAGCCTAGCCTTGAGAGCTTGGGGAAATGGGAGTGCGGTTGGTTTGACGGCACTGCATAGACGCGTGCTTCTTGTAACTGTCACCTGTCGCCTGTCACAGCCGTTTCGGCGTCTTGTACGATATCATACGTAGAATACGGCACTGCAACTGTATCGCCTATGAAACTCGTATGGATTACACATAACCTAGATCTCGTCAGCTGCATGTTCTCCCGATACTACTGCTGTAAACTGTACGATAATCGATACTCAACTTTGCAAGCTGTGTGATACAGCAGTACATACATCGACCGCGCGTTTCCTGTATTCCTCACTGACTGACCGAGGATATTATAGTATAGGCCGGTCATTCCCCTGCACACTGGCTCCTATACATATTCTAGGGCGGGGGATGCGGAGGATCGGGATATCATACACGCAACTACCCCCCCCCCCCTCACGGCGCTTTGCGCTTGATGCAAGCAGTGTTTGCCTGGATGGTAAAAACCCGACGTGCTCGGTCCCGGTATTGTAGGGATGCGAGGGTCTATGGTCAGACGACTGCGGCCATGCATGATAATGAGTACACCCCTCCGTCCCGGAGGGCTCGACGAAGCTATGTTTCATCCCCGCACTTGTGTGTGTGTGGTTGATGGGGTGTGTGTGATCTGTGTGACAATACCCGAGAGGTGTATAAGACCCTCACACCATCAAGTCAAATAACGTAACATCACATCACACCACACCGCTCGTATAGTACGACATTTTATACGTGGTTTCATTCGGCGTTGCTGCTTAGTTGTACACTGCGTTGTCAGAGGGTTATCCAACATTGAAAACTGTACTGGCATGCACTCGGTAGCTCATCCTGAGTACGTAGCCTTAGCGTTCCACGGCCCAGGGCCGTTGTTATCGGAGATATTTATCTCCGAAAATTCCAGAATGGTGAAACTGTGGAAATTTGTATCAAGATACCGAGGCGTTCTGTCACAATTTGTGAAATCTAACTGAGAGCAAAATATCGGTGAAATCCAATTTTTCACATACGAAGAGAAAGCCTAGGAAAATCTGGAGAATTCGAAAGAGGCGCGAAGATGACCCACAATAGATGACTTTCAGGTTTTCTGCTGTCGGGCTACAAACTACGAAGCAATGCACTTGATACTACAACTCTACAGGCAGTATCTTCGAATCTCCATCCCAGACACTCGTACTAAACGCAAAGGGACTACGCGCCAGTACCACAATTTCTACCGCGAGAACGAAGATAGGAGCTCAATTCTATCAGCATACCCTGCCCCCTACCCTGCCTTTCATTCCGTATTCTTAAAAACATATTTTGAGCAAGTCCAGCTATCCATTGGCTTAGACCGAACACTTCGCCACACGACAAAACGGCCACAAGTCGTTTTGCGTGCATGCAGCAATACAGTACGCTGGTTTCGATTTTTCGTGTTCGGGTACCGGACGAATGACACTCAATTATCGTACAGTATCGATCACTATCGCAGTACGAGTACCACCTGAGACCAATGTGGTTTCATATAAAAGGACCGCTTGGTCCACTGTGACCTCATATGAGGACCGCTTCATCCGCCGTGGTATCATATGTAAGGACCGCTTGGCCTTCATGTTTATGATTAAACGGTCCTTATTTTTCCGACCAAGGTGATATATGGCTTGCGCTTATGAACAGTTTTAATTTTACTACACCAGGTTTGTACTGTACGTCAAAATCTTGTTGTGCTTTTGTCAACCCAATCAACCGCCACATTGGCTTTTCCTTCATCGCGACTTCCGGTGATGCACTGCCTGGATGTGCTTGTACCCTGCCGCGTTTGACAGCGAACACAAGGCCGGCCATAACCTGCTCAACGGCGCCATCGAAGAGGTAAGGCCAAGCCTTGACTTACTTTGATTCACAGCGGGGTTTCTCATCCTTTCTGTGTTTGTCCACGAGGTCATGGGTTTGAAGTGTATTGTATGCTCCACGTTGTCGGGTAGCAAACGCAACAGTATGACTAGCACGAAACGTTAACACAGCAAACATCTAGGTACGAATGTTTAGTAGTCCGACAGCCATATGTAGGGGCATTTGTAGCTCAAAGGGGTGATGCACTGGTTGTAGGTGTTCGCGTGTCGTACAGTACGCACTGTAGTGTTCGCCTGTGGACAACGGCCCTGGTGAATATCGTGATGACTACAGGCGAATTGGTTTCCAGTCCTTTCCATGCTAACTTCCTGGACCCTCCTCGCACTGCTACCTTTCGTGCCCGAACGGAACACGCTAGGGTCTGTCGTGGCCCTTCGAGGAAGTTCTCGACATGGCCGCCTTCCGGGCGTACTTTCTCTCCCACGCAGCCTTCGTCGTACGCGCCACCCCTCCCCCCCATCCCGCAGACCCGCGGATTTCCACCACTAGAACCCCCCCTTTCCCTGGCGCGGCTGATAGCGACGCTAGGAGGGAATGGACGGACGACACTGAAGGTGAAAAAGTCTCCACAACCGAAAACGTAGTCGGAACCTCCACATTTACCGAAACCGTAATGGAAACCGTGGAGAAAAACGTAATCGGAACCGAAAACCACAATCAAAGCCGACACCGAAACCGTCACCGAAATCGAAACCTTCAAACCGTACTGGAGCGAAAACCGTAAACATAACCATAAGTAACCTAAGCTGTACCAGAATCGCAGAACCGAAACTGAAACCGGAACCGTAAACAAGACCAAAACCAAAACCGAATTCAAAACCGGCACCTTGCCCTAAACCATGAGCGAACGTTGAACAACAAACCTTACCCAAAATCGCAAAGCGAAGCCGATACCGAAACCGAAAACTCGCAAGGACCCGATACCAAAACCGTGGACAATACGCAAGCCTAGAGCGCGATCTCAACCGTAAACGGACGCTTACCCAAAACTGGCTGTACCCGAAAACGCAACCGAATCCGTGGCAGAAACCGTAACAGAAACCGTGTGCCCGGAACCTCAGCCTATACGGAAAACATATCCGAAACCGAAACCGACACCGAAACTGAAGCCGTATCTGAAACCAACACCGAGACCAAATAAAAACCGTACCCGAAGCCTAGAACTAAACTGAAGACGTAACCGAAACCGTAACCAAAACCGAAACCGACACCGAAAGCGAAACCAACACCCGGGCCGGAATCGAAACAGAATCATGAAGCAAAAACGAGAAGGAAACGCTCACTAAAACCGTAGGCAAAGCCGAAGCCGGAATTGAAAACGAAATTAAAAGTGACAAGAACGTAAACGAAACCGAATAAATCTAAAAGCCGGAACGGAACCGGAATCGAAACCATAATACCGAAACGACATCTCACCCATAAACCGTAACCGAACCCTAACTGAAACCGAAGCCAAAACCGCAAAGGTAACCGATCACAAAACCGAAACCGTAGCCGAAAACATGGCTGAAGTTTAAACCGAAACCTAATCCGAAGCCGGAACAGACACCGAAACCAAAACTGATTCTGAAACCGACACCCAAACCGTAGTCAAAGCCGTAGCCGAAATCGGAACCGAAAACTAAAACCGAGCCGGTAACCGAAACAGAACCGATTCCGAAATCGTAACCGAAACCGGAACCGAAACTGTATCAGAGCCTTGACCGAAACCGAAAACGTATCCGAGCTCTAGCTGAAACCGAAGATTCAAATGAAAACTTAAACGTACTGATAACCCAAGCCGGAACCGGATCCGCAACGAAGTCGTCACCGAAACCACAAGCGCTTTCGAAGCCGTGACCGGAACCAAAACATGATAAGTAACCCTAAACGTGCGCTGACACCGACCCCGCACGGGAGTTCCAAATCTGATCACCGAAGCCGTAACCGTTGCCGAATCAGAAACTGTATTAAACAACCAAGGCCGTGACCGAAACTGAAACCGAAACCGACCTAGGTGGCGACAGGGGGAAGGAGAGTAGCCTCCCGGATGGGCCGTACTGCGGGCCGGCGACAGCGATGGTAGCGGCAGCAGAGATGCCAGTAGCAGTAGAGGTAACTGCAGGTAGCGGCAACGGGAGCAGCAGTGGTGGCGGAGATGAGACGGGTGCATTGCACCAGGCGGAGCAGGCGAACGTGTGGGGAGTGTTTTACATCAAGCCCAACTTTCCTGGGAGGTGCTCGCATGTCTGCAACGGGGGTTTCATCACGGACCCCCGGAGGAGACGCAGGGGCGTAGCGAGGCTCATGGGACACGCCTTCTTGAGGCTTGCAAGGGATCTGGGGTACAAGGCCAGCTACTTCAACTTGGTGAGAACGGGGCTGGCAGGGCGGCAAAAATTCTTGAACTTGCAGTGCATGATACCTTTATAAATGAGAAAACGTAATCTAAGATATCGTATAGCCGCCTCTAGGAATTCGTTCATGAGGAAAGCAATAATCGGTTCATGTTTCATTTTGAACCCCGGGGATGCTGGTTGTTTTTGGGCAGACAGGAAGGCTAGTTGAATCAGCTTGTCGAGTCAACTTATCGGGGGCATTGCGTACTTACGCCACGCCCGCGTCTGGTTAATCCCTCTACGGCATGAGTTGGCTCTTTCTCGACTGCGAAAGTGATGCCAGTTTACCGTACAAGACGCTAAAATAGCGACAGCACACCTCCGGGGCCGAATTTTTCAGAACCGATGTTTTCTAATACTTGGTAGGCACACAACACACAACGAAAAGCGTGGCGTTGAAAATATCTCGGCAAGATCTGCCCACCATAGACGCGTCGCTTTTATGTTCACACCCTCCCCGTTGTGGAGGAAGTCAGCTGGGAAATTCGTTCAAGAGGGTGTGTCATCTTGTCACCCTAGGGTGATACGGCAATCCTTATGAAGAGTGTTCTCTTCGTTGTTGTTCATCTCCTGACCTCCTGAGGCTAGCTGCATCCCCTCTTGTCATCCCTTAACTTTCTCATTGACTCCATTCCCGGCAAGCCGCAGGTTGTTTCTCCTTCGGGGCCACGATCTATTCAACAATCCTCGCCCTGAAAGTGGCTGACGTTTTGGAAGCGTTGACACTTTCGCTGCTGAAAATAGACCGTACTCTACAGTAATTGCAGGCAGTTTCTTCCCCAAAAGTGGACCAAGTCGTGGAAGGCCTTTGTATTGTTTCTGCCATAGCGATCCCCGTCGAATTGTACGTACGAAGTGGTGTAATTGTACTGCCCCGAACTTGTTGGGCATCCAACGTCCACGCTGTTTTCAAACCTGCAATTTGGCATACGTGTCCGACGAACCCCTGCTAACCCGTCACCGGATGGGTTGTTCGTTGTTGTGGTTTACCTGGTACTTTTTTCCTGCCACATGTTTTTCGTTTCGACTTTTTTGGGGATATTCGAGCAGAGATCTCCAAATGTTGGTCCTGTGAAAACCCAACTCCCAATGATATACCTGGTATTACCGTAATATATTACCGGAATATTCTTTGTATTAAATACAGTAGATACCAGATGTTGACCAGTTATAAAGTTCGTCCCAGGTAACCCGTGGTATCATCTTCTGTTGTAGCACCCTATCCGTGCGATACTCTACTGGTTACTTCTCCTCCACCAGGTACCTGGTATATACAGCAGTGTACACCTGGTGTGTACCAGTCAGTGCACAATACTGCAGCAGTAATACCAGATGTGCGTTACGGGTAGCGGCATCATAGTAAGAGGTACCTGGTAACTGGATCCGGGTACAGATCATCAAGATATTCAAACATTCAATTACTGCTGTACTGCACAGTAGTAGTCACGAAACACAAAGTTACCGTATCGTCCCCAGTCAGTATTGAGCGCCTTTTTTCGACGTGTTGGAAATCGTTCCAAATCGCGACCATGTACCTGCTGCTGCTCGTGCAGTACTTTGTACTGGGACTTACTGCATACGCTACGTAGTTACAGGCGATGTGTGAACCGTTGTATCATCTATCTCCAAAATATTCCTGCTGAAGCCGTGGATTTTGTATACAGCCGGTACCGCTTGGAGTGAGCACGTGGATGTTGGGGTTTCGGATTGCTGGAAAACTCGATTGATGTGATATCTTACTTGCGTACACATACCAAAAGCAAAATCTACAGAACTCAAAGCTCCCCTTGTCTGATTGGCTGACGTATCTTCTGCTCCTAAGCTCGTCGTGTCGCCGTGGGAGATGTTGCTGATCCACCTATCTGCTTCCTTGGAGCGCGTGCCCACGCTGCGCTCGTCTTTATCGTCTTCGCGCAAACCGAAGCGGTGGATTTGCATCCTACGGTCCACGAAACTCCAAGATGGTCTTCGTGTGATGAATCAAAGAAATACGCGATCGAGATAGACCCCGTGACCCAGCGTCGCCCCAAGGGCTGGGGATCGAGGACTAACGACTGAGCAGTCTCAACTCATCCTTTTGTTTCTTTCTTCGCTCGAAGAAGAAGCAAAGGCTTGCTAAGTGATCTATGCAGCACTGCCTAGGATGAGGCTCCTGAATGCTACTGACGTTCCGGCGGGAATGACAACAGCCCATTGGTCACTGGCTCGGCACGGACTCAAATAACACGTGTGAAAATTTCAGGGTCTAATCTCGACGGAGCGGCTTTTTTTACTGTTGTGCGGTAAACGTGCATAAAATAAGTCGCATTGTAGTTTTTTTTTTCGTCCCCGGTGGCTTGATAGGTAGTCCGCGCGCCTATCAAGATCAATTTCGTGGGTTCAAGTCTCACCTAGTGCATGCCCAGGGGCTTTTTCTTCTACAAAAGAAATTGATTAGCGGAAAGCGCGAGAGCGTGAGTTAGCTAAGATTCGATGAAAATCGACGAGTAGTAGGAATGCTGAACCCTTTGCGCGATAAAATAAAGGCACGTACGGGGGGGGAGAAGGGTAGACACCTGTGTCCACGGCTTGTCCAGAGGGGCGTCGAGGGTGACACCTCCTACGAACTAGGCTGGAAGGTGAAAGTGATGATTTAAAAAAAGAAGAAAAAAAGTATAGGATAAACTCTTGGGTTTGAGCGTGCCTAGATATTGGTCCTATACGGTCAAAGTCTGCGCGGAAGATTTTGCAAGCATACCTTGGAGTACCTGGAGCTGGTTCGTCCAAAAACATGAAAGAAGAAAAACATGCCTGATTTCTCCCTCCGGATACGCCTGACTAATATTGACCTATGTGAAGGCCTCTGATTGGTTGGGACACAATTTCACCACTCGCGCCAGCCCTAGGTCCTGAACCAAAGCATTTCCTATGTCACCCTCTCCTGCTGTTCGTTACGGTCAGTATAATATCAAATATGTGACACTCGAGTAGATGTGATCGGTAGTTGTTGTTGGCGCGATTTGAGGGCGATATGCTTGAACCAGCTTGTGTTTATACTCGGAGAGAGAAGTGCAATCGCAGAAAAAACGGCCGACCTTTCGTTATTTTACGAAATAGATCTGACTCTCTCCCTAATTTGTCTCTCCCCGAATCGTGGGTGAAGCTCGTTCTGCTATAAAAGTGATGCGACTTTACTCGGGCGTAATTGTCAATATTTTTGTGCCGGAAAACCTGATTTTTATGTTTGTTAAGTTAGTCGCTTTTACTTTCCATCTTGTGGACAAGCCGTGGTCACAGGTGTCGCCCTTTTCCCCCCCCCGGCAGGTGCACTGATTTTCATCTCGTATAGGTTTCAGCACTCCCTCTGCTCGTCGATTTTCATCGTATGTTGCTAACTCAGGCTCTCGCGCTTCCCGCGAGTCGTTCTTCATCCAAGAAAAAGTCCGTTCGAGCATGTGCACTCGGTGATAATTGATTCCACGTAATTGATTTCGGTAGGCACGAGGACCACCTACCAATCCACCGGAGACGCCGGAGGCTCCAAGGCGTCATTCAAACCACATCTAAAAATTCCTGCCGCTTACGTAGTCCCAGTGGTTTGCCGTCAAAGATGAGGGCGCTGTTTTAAAGGGGTTAAGCGCGCACGTCTGGCCTTGATCTTGCCTCGTGACTGATACTGCAGGTGTTCCGAACGAATGAGGCATCTCTTCGGCTTTGGCGAGGCCTGGGTTTCACCGAGCTGGCAGTGGTGCCGAAGGCTGGACGATTGAGGGGGGTCGATGGACTCGTGAGACAAAACAGTCATATGCCTGGCACAGTAGTCCTTCGAACGGAACGCGTAGCCTGATTATGTAACCACGGGCTAGACTTGAGGAAAATGAGCCAATATGAAAACTTACCATCATCATCAACATCGCATGCACATGTACGTACCTCGTTAACGTCTATATTTCACATCGAACGAGTCGCAATTGCGTCGCCATCAAGACAGGTTGTCCCGTCCCCCCCCATCCCTCCGCCTTCCCCGCCGTTTCTCCGCAGAAGCTAAATGGGTTAACTTTTCGAAAGCGCCTGATCTTGTCATCCATCTCTCCCCTCATGTATGCCAAAGGTTGACGCTATTCAGTTCTACTACGACATTGAGCTTCTGCGCGAGAGTGATCTACCGGAGGACTTTCGCAGATCTACGGAGATCTTTCGAGCGTAATAAAGTATATCGTCCTTCTTCAGCAGCACCAGAAGCAGTAGCAAGAACACCACCACCATCAACATACAATGGGGTGGTCGCAAAAGCAACACCAGCAGAGCAGCAACAACAACAGCAGAATCAGCAGCAGCAATAGCGGCAGTAGTACCAGCAGCACCTGTGGTTGAGCTCCCGTGCTTATTGCAATCGTCTTTTTTGTGCTTCGGACTAACCCTCTAGGGGCTCCAGAGGCGAAACGGGACGGAACAAATGATAATCATAACATCGGCCACATGTGTCACCCGACGCTCTATGTAGAGTTATTATGATACAGCAGCCTTCAGCCCTCAGACCCTAACAAGGACCAGGCTCATTACATCCGGGATAATCTTACCTGCTGTCGAGTTCAACGGAGCACCTCTTGTGGGCAGGCGCATGAGCAACAACAGTTGGGTTGAACAGTACTGCCGTCATGGGTCAAAATAGTCACCGGGGATGAACAGCGGTGCGACGGACTCGTAGACGGGCACGACGAGGCACGATAGGCGCGAGGTCCTCGGTAGAACCGGTAGTACATACGTCAGGTTTAGAATCTGTTAGTTCTTGTGGAAGCATCGAGTAGATGCTAGGCTGTGGTACTCTTGTGTTTTTATGAATTTCCTCAGCACAGGAAAAGATTCCACTGTCGAAAACGTGTTCTCTAACCCCCATTGTCACGGTCGGAAGATTCTGAAAGGTCGGCTCTCGCCCATACCATTAGACTCTCCGTGTGGGACTGGTTCAGACAGCCCCCCCGCATCACGGGACTGAATCCAGACGCCCCGCCGCTACATCACCCCCCCCTTCCCGACACAAGTCTATCGTCGGCACAAAGCGAGCATCCCGGCCATAGCCCGGTAACATCGCTAGCGCCTTCCCCCTCCACCTCGCACTGCCAGCCCGGCATTGTACTTTCTCCATTGTTGGCTCGGCGTAGTAACAACCCCCCATTGGCCGGTGCATCACTATCATCGGCACCCGTGCCGTCAGCATCGCATCACCACTCCATGGTATCCCAGCGGCTGGCGCCGGCGAGAAGCCACACCCCGTGTCTTGGGTGCTGCGGCAGCCCGGCTTGCCACTCTCCGTCGACTGAGGTCCCTCCCTCCAATTCCTCACCCGGGTATCAGTACAGCGCGTACAAGTTGTGTAAGCGTCCAACTACTCGGTTCACTCCATCAGTGCCCGCGAGAGGCATCTCGGTCGCGGTTAGATAACAGCGTACGTTTTCCTTCCGACCTATTCTCCGTTCTGCCTCGGCGCCCCGTCGCCGCAACACCCCTCTAGCCTGACGCCTGTGAGCGTCGGTGTCAATCCGGCATCCATACAGTAGTTCCAAACTCCCTTCGACGGTGCTGATCTTGGACAGTGGTGAGAACAGTGGATGTTCTGGCCCTCTTCCCCCAGGAGGACCCGAGGAGCCGACGCTTTGTACTCGCCATAACATAAGTCGACATGCAGCCACGACTCACTCGTTTCACCGTGCCGTCCGATAGTTAAAAACCTCTCACCAGGGTACAACTGATCACGAAGGCACTTGCCCATCCCCTCAACCGCCGCTTGGCCGCGGAGCGGTCAGCACCCTACGGGGAAAATAAGCTCGTACCCACCAGCACTTCCACCCCCAGCTAGGAATCGATGACGGCAAACCAGACCTTGGTGGCGTCTCCAGGTGTTTCCTAGCCACACCATGGGAATCACTGGACTTTGATGCATACACGAAGACGACCCCGCTGACGAGGTAAGCCTGTCCCTCACCTCTTCCTCCGGCAGTCACTCCGACTTCGTCTTATTCGAAGAATCCAAGCCTGGATGCCCTGACCGCCACGCCGTCTGATGGCAATAAATATTTGTAATCCTTGTACTCTAGAGAAAGGAGACAGAGCGAAGGGCTCGAGAACTCCTTTAGAAGACGGCACCATTTAAACAACAACGACCGCGAAGATATGTGCAACCCTCTACGACTTTTGTAGCCATCGCTGTTGTACCGATATAAACGAACACCCTCCGAGGCTCCTCACAAGAGTGATAAAACCGCTGGGTCATTCAATAATTGTTAGGACCTAAGAAAGCCAACGACAGCCCCGCAAAAGGAATCTCGGCCACCGAGCCAAAACCCCCTGTACATAATGAATACCCCGAATTATTGAAACCTTCCAGACTGTAGGCGGGAGATTCATACGTGGAAATTAATTTCGTGAAGCACGAAAAGCGAGGCACTAAGAACGACGCACGAAAAGCGAGGCACAAATTACAGCAAAAAAAGTAAGTAAAGTCACCTTTAGTCTAAATTCAATAGCGCGTGGCCGATCGACGTACATCAAAAGTATAGACCTATTTACTTGAGTGTTGTTGTTGTTGTTGTTGTTGTTGTCTTCACATTAAGTCGTCCTTTCTACCCAACTTCATCAGTACACCCAGTGT
>JBBMHQ010069286.1:0-13270 GCA_037834295.1 Postelsia palmaeformis
ACGGTGGGATTTGAACTTGGGTACCAATACCAATGGTCTTTGAAGCTGACCACTAGTCTACCGGGGCGACCGGCACTACAGCTTGAAAAACACAACATATGAATAGTACATTCCCTAACCGGGCCGAGTGGCTACGAGTATGAACGATCAAAAGTTCAAGAGTTTAGGCGGACCGAACTACAGCAACCCTTGTCGAAGCTACCTCTCGGCCGTCGACAATGCCTCCATTCGTTCCAAGGTCAACATTACTTTTCGGTATCTAAACTGTTTTGATGGAAGGAGTCATCACACCACGGGCTGCTTGAAAAAATCCCAATATAGAGTCGTATCTTAGACATCCCTTTTTTTGTTTTTCGAGGATATGTGGTACCAGGTAGTTTTGACTATATTTCAAGTCCTCTTGTATATGGTATGGGATTTCGATTCGTAAGAATGAAAAATTGAAACCCCAGAAACGTTGGCTGTTGGTTATTCACTGTCGAGCGTGGGTTAAAAGGCGCGGGAAACGGTAGCTCGGGCGTCGACAAATACACAGTTGTATCGATGCCAGATACCATCGCAGTCGTTCCCAATACACATGATAGACTCTGCCTTCTGTCTTTTTTCCTTTCAGCATATGCTTGAAATTACAAACCACACGCACCCCAACATACCTGAGGCCGCAAACGCCGGAGTCGGTGCTGGCGTAGCCACTGGAACCCGCATAATATAGTGCCGCAGAATATACCGGCAAGTGGAAGGACCGGAATGGACGAAGGGAGCACGCGGTAAAAATACAGGGGATACACAGTTCGATACTGTCTCAATGCTTGACGCGCGCAGCATGTAAAGCCAACGATGGGCAAGCGTAGTTCGTCGAGTGAATCCTCATACTCGAGCTTATCATCGGTGTTGTGCAGCAACGACCAATTGGACACCTAAAACCGTGCCTGGTAGGAAACGCGAGGGACACACAGGAAGCGTGATGCTTTTTCTACTACATAGATAGGTGGACCAGGAGGAGTTGTCAGCTTCCGTATAGCAGAGGAAATTAATCAAGCTGCATGTGGCCGAGAAAGGGGTACCACAACATCTTCTCGAAACAAAGCGGCCCTCAGCATATATGTTCTTGGACCTCTATATCGGCCGAACTCGTCCGTGTACCATCAATGGGCAAAGCTCCCGTCGTTACGCAGCGTTCTTTTTTTTATAAGCTGATCGGTAACTATTCGTCAGTGGGCGGCGGACTACTCAGTCTCGAATGTGCTGTGTTGTAGCTATAAAGCAGCATCAGAGTATACTGTCGATAGATCATGTGTTGAAGGCGATGTATCAAGCGCGTGGATCCTATGCTGAATGAAAATGTGCACTCACAGCAAGTCGTAGATTGGTATAGACTGATCGCCATGTCGCCACCACACGTAGACATGAGGTCACCGGCGCACGGGGTGTTGCAGATGCCGTCCCCGTGGCGGTCGAAGTCTGTGTTCGTCTCGCGCTCCGTGATCTCGCAGCCGGCGCACCAGCACCTAGAACAGCAAGCAAGGCGGACCAGGGGGAACTGCGTAACTGGATTCTTCGGCGGTTGTCTCAAACACAAACGGGTTTTTGAAAACTAGGGGAGACGTTGTCACATACCCAAGTAAAAACGTACTGGCGTGGAGCGTTGCTTTTTATTGCCGTCTATGTTGCAGTGTGTATTTCAAGCGAGCGGTATACACTAACTTGTTTGCGGAGTTACCTTTTCACTCGAGTCGGTTTTCGCAATGAGCAGGTTCTACGGGGTCATTTGCTCGAACTTGAGGATACCCATCGGGGTGCAAACGAAAGCCTCTTAGTAGGTAAACGCCTGTTTTGCTGGTAGCCAAACCAAGTTGTTTGTAGCTGCCAGGTGTGCGAAACGCAAGTTCCAATGGATTGCAAAATACGAAGAAACACGAGGAATCCAACGTTCGGCATCGGCTAACACGAACAAGCTTGCCGAAGGTTACAAATATTACCCTGGAATGTTGCGTTCCGGTATACCAGACGCAGCTTTGCCGTATCAAATCAGCTAACTAATTGGGGTCAAACAATCCGCCTCGAGTACTTTGACACGACTTTAAATACCTCGGTGTCATTATTGGTCTGCGCATTCCTGCATCTAGGGTTTGAGGATAAAACGGGGGCACTTTAGGATATATTAGCATCCGCTCTGAGCGATCGCTATGAATTTCACGGAGCTCGCACGCTTGCTGCCGTATTTTATTGCGCTTTGACAGAGTGTGACCGAATTCCCACACGGCCCAGCAGGACCCACAGCGAAACGGCAATATTGCCCCAAAAGAATCGCGACGGTCTATCTGTATTATGTGCAGGCCTAGCAAGAGAGGAACATCTCTGACTTTCGTACAGACTCGGTGTCTGGCAGCTATAGACGGCAGCTGTGCCCAATAGAGGCTCGTGAAACGGTACCAAATAATATCCTCAAGTAGCGATGACTCAAATCGCGAATTTGTTTTTTTCAGCCATCCCATCGTGAGGCCGCACAAATAGTCTATCAAGTCGCACGCTGTATAGAGCCATGTGCATAGCTCAAAATCATCTGCAAAAACAGACAGAAAAAAAAATGCACTCTACTTCAAGCTACAGAAACAATGGGAAACCCACCTATAACTGGCATCAGGTATTTCCTATCGTCCATGTCCGCAGTGTAGAAAAGGTTACTCACGTGGCAAGGCACAAGGCAGTAGGCGCCACATCAGAAGAAAAATTATCAAACCATCGATGATGGATGTAAAGGATGATGTCCAATTTTGCACTCACTCGTTTCCTTGCTGGAGGCCGTAGTAGTACTTGGCCATTTCTCCACACTTCGCACCACAGGCCTTCACGGAGGACAAACGCGGCGGCAAAAATGTAACTCAATCGATAGGGGTGCTGCCGACCGCACCCTGAAGTCTACACTAAGCTGATCAGCCATCGTGCGGCACGATGAACCGTATGAGGAAATACATGATGAGCCTGCACCGTATTCGGCTGAGGCTCGCCACCGTCCGAGAGTGCGGAAGCCTGGGCGTTCCTTCTATAAAAAGTACAAGCGATATGTACACGCGGCCTGCAGTGACGAACGTACACCCGGGCTGGAAGAGTCCAAGGCCAGATTTATTGCTACTACTATACCTGGTACCGGGTACCTGGTATTGTTCCACAGGTATGTATCCCTTGGATTGCAGTACATGGGAGGCACCCAAAGCCGGTTGTATCGAAGTTCTCCCAAATAATTCAACATTCAATCGGAGCAGCAATATAAACGAACTATTTTATATAAATATATTTTTATCCATCACTATTACTTTCCAGCCTACTTCGTAGAAGGTTTTACCCTCGACGCGCTTCTGGACAAGCCGTGGTCACAGATGTCTACCCTCCCCCCCCGGTACGTGCCTTTATTTTTTGTCGCGCATAGGGTTCAGCATCCCCACTGCTCGTAGATTTTCATCGAATGCAGCTAACTCACGATCTAGCGCTTTCCGCTCATCAGTTCATTTCACGCACGAAAAAGCCTCTGATCATGCACTCGGTGAGACTTGAGCCCACGATATTGATTTTGATAAGCGCGCGGACTATCTACCAAGCCACCGGGGACGTGTGTCGAGTTAATGATTTAAAGATTTTTGGCACGGTTTACTCTCGTTTGTTAGGCAACACAGCCAACCACAAAAAAGAATCGCCATTTTTAGCGGGAGAGCTTCTTTTCCAGCATTTCGAGCTTTTCTCGGGGTATTTTTTTGGCGCTTTAGTTTCGTCTTCAATTTTTCTGGATTTTGGTTACTGAATATGTGAAAATCAATTTCCTTATTATACTTCAGCTTTGACAACGTCACCAAAGGCAATGTATTAACAGTCCTGATTGCGTCAAACTAGTGTACTTCCTGAAAAAAATGTAGCAGACGTTGGGGAAAACGTTTCGGGCTGACAGGGAACTAAGAGACTCAGAGTACAACCAAAAATAATTTTCCCCCCACCTCCGGATATCTTTCGTGCTCTACAAAATATTTTTGGTCGGTGGTGCGTTTGCTCCCCCTATTTTTTTTCCCCCAGGTATTCAACGGATGACAAGATGGAGAGATCGTTCCACGAGGAAACTTGATTGCAGCAGGAGCTAAGCGTACTGCCCCTGCCGTAGGATGCGCGATACAGTACAATAACATTATCTCACTACAAACGCCGAATTTGTCGGGCAGAAAGACGTAATCACCGCACCTTCATCCATAATTAATTATAGCAGCGGTGACGTTTTACTACTATTCAGATGGCCAATTCACAGCCAGCCGTAGATAAAGTACTCACAGCTGAGGTCAACCAATTGTAATGCCAGATGCCCTCTTCCAGGTACGTACGGAGGGTGGTTGTTTTTATCATGGGGGGCGAAAGTAAATAGAACCTATGGTTCACACGAAAAAGTTTATATTCACCTATTTTTACCAATAGCTATGGTCACTCGTAATAGTAAACGGGCCTGAATGCGCAGTTCTCTTGATGATACTACAGCTGTTTAGTATTTAGCTCAAATCCAGGGTATGTACAAGACAAATGAAGCGCAGGATTAACAGCAGTACCTTCCAATGGGTGAGAAGTATGTTCCTGTCTGGGGTTGGGGCAAGACAGCAGAAAAACGACCGGTTCGACCTGATTTCGCATCAAGCCATTCAAGGTGTGTCGTGATGAGGATTTTTTCAGATATCCCTCCCACTGCATTATCGTGCACACTCAAAACTCTTATCGTGTCCTATTCTACCAAGCAGGAATTTATTGGAAAACACGGCATGAATCGTCCCGTGATGTTCAGCAGGCGACGAAGAAACGACGTGCCTTTTGTTCGAACAGGCGTGACTGGAGCGGTAAATTGCCGAGATTCCCAGCAGGGACCATGTGCTTTCCCTCGTTGTCTGGAATATGTACTCCTATGTGTGTATATATATATATATATATATAATACATATATATATCTACGTCTCAGATTTTTCAACGGCGTAGTTTTTGAAGAGTTTTTGAACGCGTTGATTTCTCAAAACTCATTCACATTCGATTTTTATATCTCAGTTTTGTTACGTAGATATATTACCGAATATATATAGGCATGTACGTGCAATACACTATTATAAATAGTGTCGGGCCGTTTAGATTGGAACCGTGCTTGTTCGAGCTTCGCGATATCGTGAGGTACTTGTACAAAATCATTATTGACTACACTCTTCAAAATAGGGAGGCAATTCCGAAAACAAAAACGTTGTACATATCTAAAACCAATCACCCTTCGTCATCGTGGGCAGCTTCCGCATAATGCCAGAGCGGGGGATATAGCCAATAATAGTGTCTGCCTGGTAGCAACCATTATATAGTCGGCGACGCAGGGGTAGTAGTACCCGGAAAACAAACGACGCCAACGATCACCGTCGACGCTGCAGTTCACATTACCAAATGCAACACCTTACGAACCTTTAACGCGGCCGCAGCATCAGATATAAACTAGGCTGACTCGTGGCTTATGGCAAAAATTCACCTCTAGGGTCATGGCGTCGTCGGTCATGACGGTGGTGAGAACGCGGTCGGAGACCATGTCGTTGAAGCATCCGACATACTCGTCGTCTGTCGGGACATCGCTCGGAGGGAACACCTCGGCCACAGAGTCGGTCATAACCTGGACCTGAAGACATTGTTTGATGGGTGAACATGCAAATTGAGAGGGAAGACATAAATCAACAATGCTGATAAAAAAAAAAGTTGCATTGTCTACTCAAGGAGGGTGGGACTACGAAAGTGCAAACATCAACCATTTAGGGCGATTGAAATAAGTGAGGCTAGTGGCGTGTGTGTTTACATGCGAGGCGTAACTCATACAAGGTTCAAAGCATGCGGGCAGTACGGAGTGCAATAGAGAGCTTCAATAATTAAATATGCATGGCGGCGAGCCGGGGGGGAGTTCAACCGCCGTAGCTTCAAGGCCTACGCAAGGTTTACTTTCCTGGTGACAGGGCGTCTTTTCTGGCATGTAACGCATGCATGGAGGGTTGGCATATGTCACTTTTCTCGAAGCCGACAAATTCATGCGGCCATCGGCAAGGGTTGAGAAAGTACGAGGTTGAGCTTTGACTTCGGCCCCCTGTCATGACGTCGAAACCTTCGAAGGCAAGAAAACCTTTTGGGTTATACGTGAGGTACGGGTCGAACGTTCCATGTTTGACGTTCCGACTATATCCCCCGGGTAACTTGCACTCTTGCTGTGGGAACAAAGCGCCTAGAACTGGAGCAGGAATTCCGACCCCGGACAGTGCAGCTACAAGAAAATGGATGATATACCCCAAGCGTTACCATAATCCGTGAACCCAGAGTAAGCCCTCTTCGTGTCATATATCGAAGTCGACAATGATATCCTGGCATCCTGGTGCCTTATCCTATGACCACAACCAACCTTAGGATACACGCCGGTGCCATCTCTGTTTTTCACATCAATAAAACAGACCCTCCGCTGGCACCATTTTTTTTATCGCACACAGAATTCGCCAACCATAGGACCCCTGGAAAAAAAAGCAATCTAACGAAATCTAAGGAGTTGTTTGTTCTCCACATTTATTACCACAAATACCCATGGCATGTCCTGGATCGTGAGAGATATAAGCAGTAAGCTCCTGCTATGTTGCGGTTGGTGAACATGAGAGCAACATTCCGAACCCGTCTCGGGCCTGAAATTATAATCCGTAACGGCCGAC
The DNA here is from genome assembly GCA_037834295.1 of Postelsia palmaeformis. NCBI lineage: Eukaryota > Phaeophyceae > Laminariales > Laminariaceae > Postelsia > Postelsia palmaeformis. The sequence continues at coordinate 6,732 of JBBMHQ010069286.1, forward strand.
AACTGGAGTGGGCATTCGCGCCGGCCAAAACAGAACGGCAAGTTGTGTAATAATACGATGGATCCACACATAGACTGGGGGCGACGCCGGTTACTCAACCATGAATGCCCACACTGTACAAGGATAGTCCCCAGATCCCTGTATTAATAGTGCACAGATATATCCATACTGCTACGAACACACAATTGAAGAGCTGAAATTTGACCGCTCATTGTGATGGATTGAATTGTCGAAGGTCTACATGTGCAAAGTATAGTGAATCATAGAGCAGTGGTATAAATACTTTCCCGGTATAGCAGCAGTCGTACATAGCTTTTTGATGGCGCTGGAGATTGCCTTCGTGCTAACTGCAACGTGTTCAATTCATCAAACAAAGAACGCCCCTTCAACTTTCACTCGACTGCCCCCTACTCCAAGTATTCGTTCAGTTCTAAAGTTCCTACAGTACGATATTTACATTCGCTTACCCCCGTAATGCTTAGCCAGACGTCCTCTTCAAGTCCTGCCTCCTGCAGCACAATCGTTGAGGCCTGAGTGGCGGACACCTCGTACGCTTCTAACTCGAAGGTGTTAGCGCTAGTGACGATCGTGGTCGCCAATACTCCGTCCACCAAAACGTTGACAGTGCGGCTCCGTTCGTTTCCCTTGAACATGGCCATCCTGATCTCGAAGATGTCCTGGGGCTGGTCGAACGCGAACGTCAACTCGCAGACATCGATTTGGGAAAAGGACGGCCTGCAAGCCCAGCGTGAGTCGGGGTCGAGAGACCCGTCGAGGACGTTGTCAGGCACGCAGCCGCTTGGAGGGCATCCCCATCCGTCGATTCTGGTGTCCCATCCACTGGCGGACAATGTGAACCCCGCCACCTCCGTAAGTACAGCTGAAAAACAAACGAGCGCGCGAACAGGAAAAAGCATGGGCCCAGGCCGAGTCGTATCAGGCAGAGTCGGTAGTTTCGATGGCGTCAAAGGTTCGGCTGACTAAGCCACGCACTACGCACTAGGCACAGCACATTGAGTAGGTACGCACTGCTGTGGCAGTCACTCTGAATTTATTGTTCGCTGTACTGATCGAGTTCCAGCGACGGGCCAAGTAATTGTTCTCCACAACGTTCCGTTAGGGCTTTCGGAGGGTTGGCAACAGCGGTCGGCATGAATCTTCTCCAGGACATGAAGACATGGACAATGGATTGGTATGAATATTCGATTTACTCCGACCAGGTAGTGTGCAGGCGAAACCATGGATACATAAAGTCGGTTTTAGATCGAACACAAAAATTGGTTTCTGACTCAGTGCCTATACAATCGAAACGTGGATTGAGAAACACGCTTCACGGTCAAAAAGGCGAAGGTTAGTCTTCATGCGTTTGCCAAAGCGCATTTTATGAAGGGCGTTTCGAAATATTTCGTGAGCTGGACCAGACAGTCGGATGATATCTTCGATCAAACGCGCTATTCGGATTGATGCATTGAAAAACTCATAAAGTCCCGCGGGATGCTGTACGAGTGTCACACACACGCCACAACAACACGGCATACGAGACATCACAGAGAAACATCGACGACGCTGCCTCGGCTGCTGTCACTTCTGCTGCTGCTCGCCGCAAGTCAACGTGACACATCCCAATGTTCGCCTGTCAGCAGCACGATTCAGCACCCGATGGCCGCAGTGTGCGGTATCGATGCCCTTTCGCCAACTGCTGCTCTGGCTGTAACTTTGGCGGCTCTCGAGGACGACATCGTAATAAAAACATATGCACGACGTCCTGGGAAACCACCAAGTCTATCGGAAAAAAGTACATGAACAAACAGGAAACAGACATCGAGTAGGCGTCTTTATTTGCCGTTGATAATTTTTGGTTTTTGAACACCACTATACGACATCGAGCGGCAACGACGACCCCTGCTAACCGCTGTGCTTGTGGAGTCATATCGCGAGTAGACTTTTCCTTGTCGCGTGCTCACCAGCTTGTCCAAACAAGCCCGAAGTCTTGTTCAGGTCTTGAATCCTGAGAAGTCGTCGTTTGGGGTACGCCTACTACATCATCCAAGAACTTAATTGAAATACGTAAAGGAGATATACCAACGAATTCAGATATGCTCCACAACAGCTCTTCGGCTATGCGTGGAAGCGATCATTGTTGACCAATCGAAGGTGTTCAACTCTTTGAGGGCCCTACGGTTGATCGTTGCGATTCTTGCCGGAATCAGTTTGTAAGTAAAAACGACACGCAGGGTTCGTCAAGCAGCAATAATTAGTTGCAAATAAATATCAATTCTTGACTGTGACGGAAACAGAATAATGTGTTTTTTCTATATAGGTGTCGTCGGGTATGTTGGGGCGATTCTCGGACCCAATCTGACTGAGAGCCGTCTACAAAGGCTCGATCATATGAAAATGTTTCTTCCGTGGCAGAAAACCGCTGGAAGTCGGGGATTCTACGCCGGAGAAAATCCCACCACATCGTTGTTCGACGCGCCATCCAGGGGTGAAAAAAACAAACAAACCCGACCCTAAACTTTTTGCAAAATTTTCGATATTTTGTCCCCATATTCATAGGGGGAAAAACAACCAAAAAAACACACACAGATTTTGAACTCGACGACACGAACAAGTCATTCACGCCGGGTTGGGTGATCAACCTTCACCATCAGCCCCTTGAAGAGAGGAAAGGCAAGTGGGACTTCCTGGGGAGCTGAGTGAGGAGTTTTCAAGTAGCTCGACCAGCTAGGGAGCTCTCGCTCCCACGGAGCATGGGTTGCTTGCGGCGGTCGTAGAAAAAAGAAAACTCCGTCAGGTGGTTTTGATACCCCTTCTGTAGTCTCGTCCTAGTCGTCCTCGACTCAAGGTATTTCGCCTAGAGCAGCTGATGTCCTCTCTATCCGTGGTAGCCGGTGCACGAATGCTGTGACCTAGCTGTGTACAAGCGTGACTAAGCACGTAAGGTCGTGGCCCGTCATAAGCCAATTCTACAATTCATACGAATAGTAAAGAAAAGTGATGGGAGGGTCAGAATTCCCGGCAGTAACAAGAGTAATAGTATGTGGAGGGATAGGTTGAACGTGGTAGAAAATCTACAGAGAGAGCGAGACGGCAGGGACTGTCATAAAAGAGTATTACCGATAGCAGTGTATAGCAACAACACCGCACGGTCTGCGCGTTGAAACATGCGCGTAGCAGATATGAAGAAGTCATTTTTGAGGACAGCGGGCTTTTGTTGGAAGGTTCTTCGGGAGTGCTCCGGGAGGGGGAAGGGTCCTTGCGGTCAGAGGGAGCAGGGACAGGGGTGCGGGAAAAACCAAGAGTAGCAGTAGTGTGTGAGGAGAAGGGTTGGAGGAGGTAGAAGAGCAACAAAGAGAAATCAATCGAAGCGACTGTCCTACGGACAACCGAACGCGGTGTAGACCAGTAATATACCGCGTGAGCATCTGCGCGTCGAAACATGCGCGTAGCAGTTATACATCAGCCATTTTTATGGAGAGCACGTTTTCGTAGATACTTCTTAGGGGATACTTGAGGAGGGGAGGGGTCGTTTTTTTCGATGGATGAGATGGAGGGATGTTGGTTGTAGTAGTCTTCATGAGCGTCATATCAGATTGGGTTTGTCGTAAGATACTGTCGCGCAATTTGTGCTCGAGAGTTCTTCACTTTCCGCTATGACTAGTTTTTTGCAGCACAGCACTATGATATACCCGTTGTCGGATGGTAAGCATAAAACAAATCATGTAACATCTCCAAGGTCTCCTACAAAAGCGTTTTCAATCACTTTCTTAAACATATTCAAGGGGTTGAAACAAGACGCCAACGAGACCGGTCGGGTCAAAACATAACATCACCGTTACAAGAACAGTGGAAATGAGGAGCCTTCAATTGATCAAACTCCTTACTGCATTAACCCTTGGAGAACCCCATTCCCGTTTTGGGGACAGACCAGTCAAATTCCAAGTACTTTGTCCCAAATTGTCCCCAAACCGGGACTGGGGTACTGAAGGGGTTGAGCTACTGCGTTGGCGTTTAGTTGTTGTCAAGCATTAGGAATGGGCCCGTCCTCTTGCACAGCGTGTTGTAGTAAATATTGCGTGGATGTAGTCCAAAGTAATGGTCATTGTATTTATATGAATATTGCACGTGAACCATGAATAAGAGATCCCGACACAGCACAAGAACGGAGTTGGGCAGGTTTTAGTTGTGCAGTGGATCTCACAGCTCTGCAGGAGAATAGTGTCTACAGTGATCAGTACCTGGTTGCAATATTGTACCAATTTAATGTATTGAGAAACCTACAAGTGATTGATCTTGTGACGCATGTATGTGGTGAAGTGGTAACTTACTACCCTACGAAGGTTATGCTCGGAGTTCGATTCTCCGTATGAATATATTTTCCTTTATTCATTCAGTCATCTATACAAATGCAGCATTGTATCAATATGTATTTATGAAAAGCAGTACGTGGTACGTGTACGAGGTACCAAGCACTGCAGCTGGATATACCAGGTACCAGGTATCCACCAACGACACCACCAGGACCAACACCACCAGGATAGGACTATTGCCAGACTGGGTATCTTCGATATAGCTACTATTAATAGTGGTGGTGGTGGTGGTGTGGTGTTGGTTTGTGCTACTCTGTCTTCGTTCTCAAGAGAGAGCACGAGGCAAGGCATACCACCACCACCGCCGTCACCACCTGCCAGCAGTACCTGGTACGTGTACGAGGTACCAAACACTACAGCTGTATATACCAGGTACCAGGTATCGACCAACAATACCAACAGAACCAATAACACTAGGACAGGACTATTGCTAGACTGGGCATCTTCGATATAGCTACTAGTGGTGGTGGTGGTGGTGTTTGGTGGAGGTGGCTTGGTGTTGGTTTGCGCTATTCTGTCTTCGTTCTCGAGAGACAGAGCGAGGCAACGCACACCACCATCACCGCCGTCATCACCTGCCACCTGCTGCAACCATCACCAGAACCAACACCACAAGGATAGGACTATTACCAGACTAGGCAACTTCGATATAACTACCAGGGGTGGTGGTTGTGGTGGTGGCGTTCGCTCGTGGTGCAGCTATAAATCTGATGGTGTCTGTGACAAGGTGCTTGTGACTCGTTGCTGGAGGGAGCGCGGAGGGTTCAGTTCAAACTCTCAGCGACAATCAATTGGCACTGTGGTAACAGTCACTACCGCCTAGCTCTCCGGTCTCGGCACGGCTTTCGATACGAGCAGTACAGGACGGTGCGCATGAATAGCGGGCGTCTATGAGTTCCGAGCGTGTCTCAATCAGTTCAGTGTACGCGTCGCAGCCCGAAAAAAAAAAGCGAACGGACGGACGCGAGACAGACAAACCTCAGTATCATGGATTCGTTAAATGAACCCACGCTGTGGCAGCTTTCAGAGCAGTGTTTTGTCTGTATGTGTGAACCCACGCTGTGGCAGCTTTCAGAACAGTGTTTTATCCCTTTGTGTCTGTTCGTGAGCAGGGGTACACCCACACGAGCAGACACGCGACCCCTTATAGAAGAGAATCTTTTGAGGCTCGTCGGGCTAGCGGCCCTCATCGCCTCAAAAGCCTCATTACTATTAATAGTCTTCTGTGGAGCAACACTATTAATACCCATTGTCAGATGGCAATCATAAAAAAAATGATAGCAACACCTCCGAGGTCTCATACAACAACGTTTTCAATCACTTTCTCAAACATATTCAAGTGGTTGAAACAAGACGCCAACGAAACCGGTCGGGTCTAAATATATCATCCATCACATAAAGGAGGAACATTTTGGTCATGAAACAGACGCCACAAGACGTAGGTCTGATCCGTGAAAAAACGAAAGTGGACCCGAATAACCCGAAACCTCCGGAACGATGAACGTAATCGCGAAACAAAAGCAAAACACACCTCCTAATCCACTGACGTCTTCGTCAAGTAACAGGAGATATCCAACGGTCCCCGTAGTCTCTATACGTACAAACAAAAAACTGTTCTCGAACTGTCTCCATAAACCACACCAGGAATGCACCATTTGTTTGCGTACACTTCTATTGAATTACGTACCAGGTACCTGGTTTATTGTTTCTTTACGTTGCGGAATCAACCCGTAGTCCTGCACAGCAAAAAATAGTTGTAGACTCGGCAGAAACAGTATAAATACAGAATGAGTAATAGAGGCATTTTTTTCACGTCAAGGGGCAGCTCACGCGGACTTTAATTGCACGGCGCGCAATGTATACAAAACCCCTCTTCTGGCTGGGACTGGAGCGGTGTATATTCATTCCCATTGACTAAAGCCAACTATTATGAGAATCCTCGGCAGGCATTGATCGACAAAAACAACGACAACGTCATGAAATCTGAACGGAGTGCGCTGGATAAGGTCTCCGACCCACCCTAGTGTCACAGTGCTCACATCTCGGTCGGTGTTATGTGGCGTGGGCTGACCGGGTGCCTAATGAAAACACATTTTGTCGCTGGCCTGTAGAAGATAGACGACAAAAAATCTCGAACCCTCTCCGATGGCAAGAAATCGACCATTT
>JBBMHQ010069297.1:0-13263 GCA_037834295.1 Postelsia palmaeformis
GTGCTGGACTATCTGGAGTAAATATTCAACGGGTGCACTGGGTTGAGGTTATATCTGTCTTGTTTTTAGAGTGGGTTGTTGTTGTGCACTGGGTTGAGGCCATGTATAAATCTTGGGGTTTGAGTCGGTTGTTGGTTATTAGGGCGTACAATGCTCAAGGTAAAGAAAAGTCGGAAACAGCTTCAGTAGGTTTGCGCTCCCATACGCAGCTCGCTCCATCATGCAAACGCAGCTCGCTCCATCATGAAGAAGGATGTTTTTTTGTCGGCCCTCAGCATCGGCTGGTGTGTCATAACAAACTCCCTCGTCCCTTCCCTGTTTCATAGGACGCCTGCTGCTCGAACGTAATCGAAGCCAGTGGAATTTTCTGCGACGACACCATGATGTCGCCGTGCATCATCTAGAACCCCGGGATCGACGACAATTGTAGAAGGTGAGTGTTTAAGGACAACTATATCCGTAGCATGTAGCGTATCAATGTGATGTAGCCCAGTGGTGTGGTGTATGTAATTGCTGCTGTTCTAGCGCTAGACTGGTAAATGGGGCTGTTTGCCAGACTCGACTATTCGTTTCCACAACCGGGTTTTCGTTTGCGGTTAATACACCGCGTGTTGAGAAACGGGATAGTTGAATGGGGCGAAGAGCAAAGGTCTAGCCGCCGCTCGGGGTGGAGGAGTTACAGCGACAAGTTGTGCACTTACTACTGCTTTATGGAGTCGGTTAAGCTGAGAAGTAGTTGCAGCGTTGGCGCACACACGCCCATATTCTCACCCGACTCTAACCAGCAGTGGATTTCCCAGGAACTCAGCAGTGATGAACAAGTTCGACCCGTTAGACCTTCACAACCAACTGTTTTACCCCGTGGACTAGGACGCTCTACTAAAGTATGATGACAGTAGTATCCGACAAGTCCTCCGGCCGGGAATGTAACGTGCACGACGACGCTGCCTGAAGGGAGTGAACACGCCGTACGTAATTAAGCCGTTGCATCATCTTTGGCAGAGATTGTCAAATAACCCCGGAGGGGGATCGATCGTGGGGTGAAATACTACGTGGGTCTTCATGGGAAACTAAAACACGAACGAAACAAACCCAAGGAGAAGGTTGGGACACCCAACTCAAAACGACAAAGAGGGCCGAAAACCTAGATCAAATTCAACAGGTCTACTTGAAATTCAGCAAAACGTGCTTTGGTTGGGAACATTTTTGACATCCCCCACCGCCGTGTTTGCCGCTCGCTACAACCTCTGCCAGGATCCACTTGCAGACTGCACTGAGCCCAGGTTTATTCAGGACGCGGTCCACAACTCGCACGACGGCGATTGGTACTGGTAGTGTCGGTAAAAATAATCTCTGACTGCGCAAATTGAGACGCCTTCGACATGTTCACAGGGTGAACTTGGGTGTGTATCTCGGTGATATCTCGACAGCAAGAGAATGAGAATCACTGACGAAGTAGTTGTTTCCACTCCCGCACTTGACTACATCACCGGCAGTCACGATAACCGTCAAAACAAAGAAAAACGGAACGCACGCGTGCTATCTGTCGCTCAGTGTTTATTGCACTTCGCAGCGTCGTTGGCAACCGGCGCCAATTCCGCACTAAACTAAATGTGTATGGATATAACTGGTGGGAGGCATCTTGAAGGGTAATTGAAGAGTTTGCAAGAGATTAGTTCGTCCACACACCCAGGCTGCTTACACGGGAAACGCCGCAACAGCTGTCGAAGGCGGGGGGTATATGGGAGGCTGACGGTACTCTGATTTGTGTTGAATGGGCTGGAACGCGGGAAGTTGTGAGGGAAGTAAGGACAGGAGTTGTGAATGATGGAAAAATTGCCGTTCAGTACAATATGGTATATGGTTGATGGAGTCATCGGGCGTACGCCATGTATGTGAAGGCGGTGTTTCAGAATGTGTTCCAACGTTCGTTCGGCATAGTCCCGTTTGTTGACCCCTCTCTTGTCATATCTTCTGCCGGTAACTCGGTAAGAGTACTGACCAAGAGAGGTGCCTTGTGAGATATCACACTGAAATTCATACTGAGATACCTCATTGGAAAGATGTTTCGAGCACGGGCAATTTCTCCTTGTCCGGAGTTTGGGTTGTTGTAGTTTTAGTTGGCATTTTGGGATAGATTGTTCGGGACCTCTGTCGTTCTCGCACCGAGTGGAAAGGGTATTCGTGAACGGCGGTGATTAGTACTCTTCTACCGATATTTGTGGTTGAACGTTTTCTGGCGAGGGATCATCGGTGTTGATGACCTGTTCTTCGATTGCGCATCGACTGGGTGGCTCGTTTGCCGGGGTCAATTCGTGATGTGTCGAATAGAGACTCGTATGTACCAGTAGGTTTGTGGAAATTGTGGCCGAAGAGCCAAGAAGAGCCATTAGCGCGCACGGAGTCTGTGATGCTCATGGCACCCTCCTTGTTTGTGTTCGGTGTAGAGCTTATGATGTCGCTCTTGAATGTGTGTCCGGAGTAGTTTGGGGTCCGCGATACGTTGCTCCAGCTCCTATTTTCCTGGTGACAAGGCGGAATGCCACGTACTCAAAAGGGGTACGTCTCCACCGATATGCACGAACGAGTAATTCTTCGTTGTGCCGATACATTATTGATATAAGCATCTACAAGTAGGTTGGCGTAGTGAGAGCTCGAAATAGGTGGAAGGGCCTTTCGATAATAATGATGAACAGTATTCTGAACACGGTATGCAGCACCCGTGTGGGCTGTTGATACAGGTTTACGGCGCTCGTTGTGTTTGTGCCGCATTAGAACATCCAATCAAGCAGCTCAATCAAAGCGTGCTTCATACCATTCGGCACACGTTGGTGTACTGCTGCTGTTCGTGCTCTGTTGTGTGTCATGCTGCGACGTGCATTTTGCGTGTGTCTATCGGCAGTAGTTCGCATGCACTCAAGATCGTACTGAGGATGCTGCTGCCGCTCACACGACCATTAGTCTTGCTGAGATCACCTCCCGCCCGTCCCAGGGTCATCACGAAAACCATTACATCAGTGACAATTGGATTACTGTACGTATCGCGGTTGCCATTAACTACTGCACAATTTTTCTCGTGTTGCTGTTCGTCTTGGCGCAATATGCTCGATGGGAATACGGCCTTCGGCGTTGATGTTCGCATGCGGATTAGAAGTCGCGCTCAGGGTGGTGGGCTGTCTGCTGCTGCCAGGCGAGGACGACTGATATTAGGAACAGACGAGGCTCGCCCGTACACCTGCGTCCAAGACGAGTCGATAGGGTTCGGAGGTCAGGAGGTATCATCACTTTGTATAGCAGTACTGTTTCGAGCGAGCCACGTGCTACGTACTCAGCCGAACAGTGAACAATAACGGTCAATTATATTTTCCGAGAACCTGTTACTATCATACCGGTTCCAGATTCAGAATAAAAATTGTGGTTTTATGTATCTTCGAATTGCGTTCAATGCTATCATTTCGTGGCTTTTGATAGGAAGAGCAGCTGGGTGACGTGTCTACTTCATTATCCGACTGTTACACCCACACGCCATTTCTCATAAACGCATATTTATAACTCCAGACAGGGTTATATAGGACGAAATGTAGGGAGACCCCCAATGGTCTGACACCGTTGCACTCCTCCACAACATTTGCCAGCTGCAAGTTTACGAGACGTGTCCCACATCTGTCGGACTATTCCAGGTGTGCAAGTTACATGCATTGGACGTTCACCTTCTTTCTTCTTGCTACATTCTATCGTTTCGACACGTCACCTCCAGCCCCGAGCGTTGAGGCACTTCCTATCCTAAGCTACTGCAGTGAAGGGAGTACTATACCGTGGTCAACACTCGCAATGCCTGCACGTATCCTCACGCTTTTATTTGCCCCTCTGGACGATACGAGGTTCAGATAGCGGTGCACAACATGGCGGGAGTACCATCATGTCTGGTAGGTGCAACGGCTCCGTCACCCTCACCGAGTTCAGAACACGGGCCTCGGGCCTCCTTCCGCGTCTGCACAGCGACTTTACGAACGTGAGCCTGTGATCGCCTTCATGGTCGCGGAATCGTACCTCAACACGGTCGGCACCACTCCAGCCAAATTGCCTTGACCGACTGATGCCAGAGAGCAGTGGTAATGCCGAAACAAATGAAAGCATGTACCGGGGGAAAAAAGGGCCGACACCTACCTGTGACCACGGTATGTCCAGGATATCGCCGGGGATAAAACCTCTCTTACTAGTCATACTGGAAAGTAAAAGCGTTGACCTTGTGTATATAGATATACAAACTTACATGATTGAGACATTTTTTTGGCACCTTCCACAATCAAGCGTCATTTCTATGAACAAGCGGATAATCAGCGAAACGAAAAACAGCATGTCGGGGAACCAGTCAGTGTGAAACGTCGTTTCAATTTGAAAAATATTGCGCGAAAACAAACAGAAAATATCCCAATCCCAAAATTCCTGAACGACTTCGCATAAAGAAAAAAATCTACAAAGGTGATGGTGTTATTGCCGGCGGCACATACGCTCAGAGGACGCCGCTTGGTCGCCCAAGTGGGGTTAGAGCTTTTCAGATTATTAGCGATACGAGCAAAGATCGAGCCTCCGGGGGCTCGAGAAGTTAGACATGAAGGCAGTTCATATTCAACACGTTTTGGGTTCCCGGCGGTTGTTTCTGCGGTGTGCCTCAGCAGCAAACTTGTAAAGGGCGATAAACTGGGCTATATCAGGTACTGACTGTGCGGTCATGATGGATTCCGGTTTTGTCTTCAAGATCGACCTGTTTTGAGGTCTGCTTTAGTCCACAACGTGCGGAATAACAGAGCGGCGAAGGGAATTCTTCGTCTGCCCAGCGTTTCGTGCATTATAGTACACAATAAGTTACGATTCGAAAATCCTGATGACGTTCGTTATCCCCAGCTCAGTTGTGACCCACCCTGGGTTTGTTACGAAAATAGAGGGGGGAGAGGGAGTTAAGTACTGCTGACTCTCTCTTTTACGTTTTGAGGGTATTGCCACAGCGGGGAGACAAAACCAGTTGAAACCCGAGCTCAAAGCTCGTATTCGATGTTGAACGTCGACACTCGTAAGCAAGGAGGCAACGTCAGAGCAGCAGATATTTTTCATTTTTTAGGGTCATTGTTATTCGAGAGTTTTTTTCAAAATGCCGATGTTGTGTTGAAGTTACCAAACTTGTTTTTCTGCTTGCGGAGAATTTCACAAATAGTGACAGAATGTCTTCGTGTCTTGATAGGTATCCCCAATTATTTTCAAACTTCGAAGATTCTGGGGGAAAAGTCTCAGATGAGTATTGAGCATTATTAGTTGGGTATATTTCATTAGCATCCCCCCCCCTTGGCGAATTCCATAACGCTTGATTGTGGAAGGGACCGGAAGCCTCTCTGCTTGAATAAAAATCAAGCACAACCAATAAAAGCTAAACAATACAGACCAGTCGAGATGTACGAAACTAGCGTTCAAGCCAAAGCACGTATGATCTACATAGTAAGGCTGGGCAATGCCAGGGGTTCTGGCGTGTTATCTATACTTGTTTGTAACTTGCTTTGACATAAAAGCGATAATGTACACCTAGTTCTGGCAAATTCGTTTTCTTCGGGCCTGAACATTGAGTGTGTGGCCGCCAAAAGCTAAATTGTTTTGGTTCCCTTTGTCGGAGAAAAGTGTCTCAGCAGCAGCGAGTGTGTGCTGTGTCCTGCGGTCACTTCATGGGGTGTGCTCTGTACAACAGCCTACAGTGTGGTCACACCTTGGTGTGTGCCTCGGGACGAGGAAACAGAGAAGGGTACTTGATCACGTACTGACTCCCACGTCAGGTTTGATGGTGTCAAAGTTGAGTAAGCTAAAAAGGGGGGGACGTGGGTGCGCTCCGTCCACCTTTACCACGAAGACGTCTAGAAAACTTCAAGACTAGTCTGGAAACGTTCCAGAACCAACGATACCCCTTTGTTAAATCGACTGCCGCATCTGGAAATATATTCCACAAGTTGTAGAGTTTTTGGAGCTATTCCGCTGACTCTGAAATGTCTTAGAACCTGCTCCAGAATATGTCCCAGAATCTGTTGTAGAATCTGGTCTAGAATATATGTTCTATAAACTGTTTCTACTTAAACGGATTAGAGAGCAGGACCTATGTCTACTAATAATAGACATATTCTTTACCTGATAGCATACTGCGCTAGATCCAAACACATACATGCACGTGCAATTTTGCTGTGTTGCTGCAATCAAAGAAAGCGGGATTGTGCGATATAATGCTACTGCTGATATTCATGTCTGTGATGCGCATCCCCGACACGACCCCTCGATCAAGCAACACGACGGAAATATCAGGACCTATCGAAATTTCACTCAACAAATATCTGACTTGCTACTTTGTGAGAAGGGCAAAACTCTCGTACGTATCAGCCAATCATTCTGCTTCACACGCAAAGCTAGTGTTCGTTGTATAAACGAGGATGTCCCTCTAGTCTCATATCCCTCAGCTTCGGATGAGCTGCAGATATCAGAACTTATCATGCTTCCAAAAGTCACACCCTTGGGAATCCTCTCAGTTTTTTATTGCTGTTGCCAGCGGCAATCCATATCATGCCGATCCAACAGTTGGCTAATCACTGTCGCCCGTTCATTGCACTCGGAATCCTTCACTTGTTGGAAGATGGAGTTGAATGTGTGCTCGTCCAAGTGCTTGGTCGCGATGTCTGCCAACATCGTCTGGGTTGGAACATGATGAACCGTGCTACGCCGTCGCTTGATCAGCTCTCGTAAAAACAAGAAGCAGAGAGCGATGTGCTGGACCCTCGAGCTGAATACGGAGTTGGCGGCGAGGCTTAGAGCTCCCGAGCTGTCGCTAATTATAGTGCTCGCCTTGAAGTTGTCGAACTTGAGCTCCATCAGGAAGTTGGAGAGATATACGGCTTCCTTCGCGCCGCAGCTGATGCCTTTGTGCTCCTCCCTCAAGAATCCTCGCTGGAGCGGGATGTCTGTGGCGTACACGTATGCCCGCGATTTCGGCGCGATTTCGGCAGGATCCTTCTTCTAGAGGAGCAAACTCCGGAGCAATACTGGCGTGATCGCGGACGGTCGCGCTTGAGATGCCTAAGGGCTGGGTGGACGTGAGCGCGCTCGGGTTGGGCCGCATTTGGGCGACGGTCGCAAATGCACCGCCGCTGTCGTCCAGATAGATCCTCAGAGAGCTAGAGGCACGAGCAGGGTCGACGGCATCCGAGGCATTTGGCATCCTCCGGGTGGCGGCGCGGGTAACTCCGAGCGACCGCGAGACGTTTTGCGGTAGTACCATCTCGACCCCGAATCCTTCTCCTCCCTGGCCGGTATCTGGGCCACCTCCACTCTGGTTTATATCGAAGTTGTGTTCGGCTGAATTACTTCCGCTGTTGACAGTTCGTTGCTGTAGCTCTTCGTGAATCGCGTTGTTGTGACATATTCGTCGGATCTCGTCCCGAAGCAGGTGATTTAAGGCATTGGAAATGGATGGTGTCGAGGGAGCCCAGTCCGTCGAAAAAGTCCTCCGTGGTCGATGCCCCCCCAAGTAGGGACGTGAAGCTCAGGATACTCGTTCGTAGAATGAGTCGTCGGAGGGCACGTTGAGTGGGATGGAGTACGCCGGCGTCTCCATAAATATGACATTTCTGCCCTCCACCACATCGCTGGTTGCAGGGTTGTAGATCCGGTAGGCCTTGCTGTTTTGACTGAAACCCAAGAGTTTACCTTCGAACGCGCAATTGCTCAGTTTCTTCGTGTATCGTTCGTGGTGTACAAAAGCTCTGGCCTTCATGACACGGAAGTGTGACAGGTCCGCCTTCTCGCCGTACACCTTCGAGTACGGGGTGGGCCCTCCCAGCACTGCGTGGGGTGACCTGTTGGAGATGCATGCCGCCGTTAGCGTGAGTTCCCCCCACAAGGTAGGTGCGAATGCTTCGTCCTGCATGAGATAACGCATGATCGCTGCCAACGTCTGTCGGCCTCATTTGGACACACCGTTTCGCTGAGGCGTGTTGGTCGCGGCGTATTCAATGGCAATGCCTAAGTCGGTGCAGTAGGTGGTGAACTCGTGTCTAACGTTCTCGCTCTCCCTGCCCCACCGGGGGACTTCGATGCGGCGGCCCAGCGGGACGGCCCCGTGCAAGCTGTAGGTGTGAGGCGCCTGCGCGTCCTCGATCTTAGCCTTGAGCAGGTTCCCCTCTTCTTACACGCCGGGTCCGTGCTCCGGAATTCAAGATGCCTAACTCGGCTGTGCCAGGAGTTCGCATCGACCGTGACTGCGAATGCGACCCCTGGGCTATCGTTACACGGTGCGATGTCTGGTTTGCCGAATTCCCGATGCTCCGAGCAGGCGCGAAGTGTTAGTGTCGTGAGTGCTTCTTTTTTTCTGGGGATGGCTTGAAATTCGATGTCCGACGAGCACATGTCTAAGTCGCGCGGGTCTTGCTTCAGCGGTATGATGTGGTTACTGGCCGTCAGGTGTGAGTTACCGGCCTCGATGACGAGCTTGACCATCTCTTTCATTTGTGAGGTAGCGGAGAAAATGTGCCGTCCTAGATAACTAGTACTCGAAGGTGTACGGTCTGTTATTTCCTGCATCTGTCTTTGACGATGCAGTGGACGAGTCCGGTCGCTGTCCCTTAGAACTCGTGGCTACCGCCGACCGTGATGGCCTTCGGCTTTGCGAGGTCACTGTACTCCTGCGTGATCGCCTTCAGCCCTGGAATGAGGGGGTTGTCAAGCATGGTCTTTGTTGCTCCGGTGTCTGCGAGTAGAGTGCCTCCCGTAGAGATGGCCTTGGCCTTCGTTCCGGTGTGAGTGGTGGCGTACATGAACTCGTCGACTGAACCATCCCCGTCCCAACTGAAATCGAAATCAGTTTCCGTGCTGCTCGCTTTTTTTGCCGCGGGCTGCTCCTCTTTGTCCCTGACAGACGAGCATTGGGTGCAATGCGCGCACGCCGAGATCGCCCTACCCGTGTCGTTAGATTTTTCAGACCGCTTCAGTCCTTGCTCGTAGTAGTTTTGTTGTCGGAGTGTTTGGTCGTGTAGTGGGCTGAACACCACTTGGTAGCTCCCACTGGCTTGACGTTTTGCTTCCCCCCCTTGCCTCGCTTCTGGGGGCAGTACCTGCGGATGTGTCCGCTCTCGCCGCATTCAAAGCAGGTCATTAGTGTGCTTGTAGCGATGGTGAAGCCCGTGCCGGTGATACCCCCTTTGGATGCTTTGCAAGCTCGTTCGTCCAGGAACATGTGCCGCATGTTGGTCTGCATCTGGTCGACGCTGAAGTCTGGGTCGCGGTGCTTGTTCATTTTTACGTCCTTGTACTCGTCGGTGAATCCCATAACGTATATATTATTGAAGTAGCAGTCCAAGTATGATTCCCTCATCTTCTCGGCCTTGTGGTGGGGGAGGTGCTTCTGATTGAAGTAGTCGTTCGGGTTATGCTCAGGCTCCATGAGCGTTTCAGCAGCAGCGAGTGTGTGATGGGTGCTACGGTCGCTTCGTGGACTGTGCTCGGTACAGCAGCCTACATATAACGAGTGTGGTCACAACTTGGTGTGTGCCCCGGAACGAGGAAACAATGAAGGGCACTTGATTACTGATTAGCTCCCAAGTCAGGTTTGATGGTGTAGGAGTGGAGTAAGCTCAAGGGGGAGGGGGAGGGGGCGCTCTGCTCACCTTTACAACGAAGACGTCTCAAACACTTCAAGACTAGTCTGGAAACGTTCCATCACCAACGATACCCCTTTACTAAACCAGCTGCCGCATCTAAAAATATACACCAAAAGTTGGAGAGCTTCTGGAGCTATTCCACTGACTCCGGGAATGTTGCAGAACCTGCCCCAGAAAGTGTTCCAGGATATGTTGTAGAAGATGGCCTAAACAATGTTCCAGAAACTGTTTCCACTCAAACGGACTAGAAAGCAGTATTTATGTTTACTCGACATATCCTATAGTATTCTGCGCTACATCTCAACACATACATATCACGTGCGCACATTCATGCACGTGCAAGCTGCGGTGTTGCTGCGATCGAACCCAGTAGGAATGCGCCACATGATGCTGCTGCTGATACTCATTCACGTGATGCGCATCCGCCACATCCTTTAGGTAAAAAGGTACCACGGGCTCCACTTGGGTCTGAAGAGGGCCTCCTGGCTTTATTGACGTCGCCGCGGTGGCCCCACCAAGGGTTATACTACAATGCCCCCCTTCCGTTGCCAGCCCCCCCCTCTAAATCTGAATGGGTTGGCGTCTAGTGACGACCACGCTGTAAAACAAGTCACCAGACACTAGACATGCAATGTACAGACTGCTCCTCCCCGCACAAATGACACATATACCAGACCAGACATGGACATCATGCAAACAACAGCTGAAAGAAAAACAAGCAAACAGATCCACCGGTTAAGCAAACACAACCTAATTTACAGGGTTCATAGTTGCTCTCCCATACCGAAACACAAAATCAGATCTAGGCATGAACTTTCTCAACTACTTTCCCCCCCCCCCCCGTACCGAAACGTAAAAAAACAGATATAGACATGAAACAACCAAACTAACCAGTTTTTTTCACATGCAATCACACAAGCCGGATTTATACGTGAAATCACTCAACTAAGTATTTTTGTCTCGTACCAAATGCGCAAAAACCGGATTTAGACGTGAAACAATTGAACTAAACAGTTTTTGTCCCCCTGTTTGCAATTACAACCGGACTTGAAAATGAAATACCTCGACTGACTTTTTTTTTCTCGTGTCAAAAACGCAAACACCAGATTTACATATGAAACAATTGACTGACCACTTTTATTTCCCCCTCAATAGAGCACAAACCAGACTCAGACATGAAATTATTTGACTTACTATTTTTTTCCCACACCAAAACGCAAAAACCAGAGTCAGACGTGGAACAATTGAATTAACCAGTCCTTTTTCCCCTTATCATAACACAACAAACCGGATTTAGACATAAAAGTACTGAGCTAACATTTTTTTTTCATCATATCAAAAACGCAAAAAGAGGATTTTGATATGAAACAATTAAATCAACCAGTTTTTTATCCCCCCCCTTATCATATCACAAACAGGATTAAGACATGAAGTCACTCAACTAATACTGTTCTTCCCGATACCGACACCCAAATCAGAAATGTATATGAAATTTCTCACCTCATTGCTTGTTGTTTTTCCCCATATCAAAATACAAAACAAATCTAGATATGAAACCATTGAACTACGTAACCATTTGTAACTTTTTTATCTTCCTCCCCCTATATCCGAACCCAAACCAGACATAATCATGAAAAATAAGGTACAAAGATCCTATCGTGTCATAATACTTGTATAAGGGGGACCCTATCAAATAGGACCTACGGTACACATAAAAATCTAAATATGTCACTTTTTTTACTAACAATATTAGGTCCTATTTACTATGATCCCCGTAATAGTAATGGTCATAATACTTGTATAAGGGGGACTCTATCAAATAGGACCTACGGTACACATAAAAATCTATATATGTCACTTTTTTTACGAACAATATTACGTCCTATTTACTATGATCCCCGTAATAGTAAAGGCCTTAAAAGTAGATCAAAAACCGAGCATGAGGGCGGGCCACCTCACTTGCACACACATAGATAGAGTATGGTCACCCCAACATGTTCAATTCACATGAAGGTTGGGTCTCGTGGTAAGATACCCGTAAAACTTTACCGATTTCCATTGGGCGGTGGAAGTCTGGTCTGGCATTATTTCTAAAATCCCCGACATTTGGTCCACATACCAAGCGCTAAATGAAGGGGAGGGGTGGATGATGCATGACATTAGGTCAGGACCTACCATACTCATGGAACAAACACCATGCATTTGACCGACCACATGACCAAAGAGAAGGAGCACCAAGCGGTACGTAGATATCTTGATATCTTGAAGAAAAGAAGCCGGTACAAAATGTGGGGGGATCGTTGGCCAAGCTTTCGGCAGTGAAGGCCTGCTCGGGAGCATTAGTGGGGTAGTTATCCATGGTGTAACGTACATAGGACAGAGAAATCGACGTACGGGATATCCCGATGTGTGAGTAAGATTTTTTGTTTTGCAAGCTGTCCTTGATTCTTGCATGTGAAAATGACCTCCCCGGAGGGAAGTAATCAGTAGAGATAGAAGATACGATCGTGGAACTCCAGGATGGTTACTATGCAGATCGCCTGACACAAACGTGGGGTACTTGTGTTAAGGGTGTTGAACTTGGCCACAGGCTTCGAGTCTGTGTTAGAGACACTGTTTAGTGTGGTGCGCCGGCAAGAGAACTGGAAGACACCAGACCCCCAACGAGTACTAGCATTGGGAAGTCCCAGACAATTGAACATTTCCCACTACCATTATGAACACAACCAAGCTGGAGATATTCTCGAACGAGATTAGGAGAAAGAAGATGAGGCAGGGTGGATGGAGCAAAAACGATTGGCAGGGTAAAGTACTAGTAGTGCTGATATTTGGAGTTCTTAGCGATATGACGAGGATTAAGTACAGGAGGAAGTGCGACGAAGTAGGTCTGTACTGCTTTGCAGTAGGGAACGTAGGAAGAGAGGGGGAAGACTTTCGAGTCACGCTAAAGCCAAAACCGAGCATGGAGGGCCAGAGGATAGACAGATAAAGTGTCGGCATGGATCAGAAGACTGGGGTGGAGAGTATGCATAGCTAGTGGAGTAGCGAAACTAAGACTTGGTCCTACGATGAACAAAGATAAGGGGAGGCAGAAAACCGCAAGTGGCTCGAAGAGAATGAGGGAGAAACAGAGGGGCGCAGAACAAGCAGACAGGAACAGGAATGAAAACGAAAAAAATCCTCAAAAAAGAGATGATGTGAATACTCGTAGCGACAGCGGAGAAGAAGCAACAAGTAAGACTAGAGCGGATAGTGAAACGAAGAAAAGGCTGAGAATTGGATCATGGAACATATGTGAGGTCGTCGCCGAAGAGCGCAAAAATATCGAAACTGCCGAACAACTAAGTACGCGCGACCTAGGCATAGTGGGAATCAAGAGTCGTGGAAGAAAGAGGGGGGGGGGAAAAGGATGCAAGGTTAGAGAATACGCATGGGTAGGAAAGAAGAGGAAGGGACAGAATAGCAAGAATAGGGGGGCGTGGGGCGTGGGGTTCCTAGTCAAAGAATGCCTGTGTGACATACTGGAGGTGATCGAAGACACTAAATTCCCAGAACGCATATGGATGAAGATACCAGGGGAGCG
>JBBMHQ010069308.1:0-35413 GCA_037834295.1 Postelsia palmaeformis
TTGTGCCCCCCCCCCCATCCCCCCCCCCTCCGAAAACAATAAACGAGCCTGAAGCTCCTTTTTCTTTTGTACTGCAGTCCCGATTTGGGCACAACTAACTCCTCAGAATTTTGACTGTTTTTTTTTGTCTCCTTAACGGGACTGCAATTTTTGCCTTTAAAAGGTCGAGAGAAAACCCGAAAGCGTGCAAGCCGATCAACAAAGTCCTCTGAGGTTTGTATTGGTGCACGCGGTAAATTTCGTTTCTTTGTTTGCCGACACTAGTACCAGCGGTATTCCAACAAAATCGAGTAAAATCCCTCGGTCAATAAGAATGCCCGCCCGCCAGAAACGTTTTTTGTTTGTTTGTTTTTTTCCAGCTACGGCAGCTGAAAAGAGCTACGTGTGAGAAACCTGTATCGTAGGAGGACGGGATCGCGTGTGTGCGTGCGTGCGTGCGTGCGTGCGTGCGTGCGTAAATGCATGTGTGCGTGTCTGCTTGCCTGCATGCCCTTGAGGCCGGAAGTTTCGAACCGGGTGTGTGCTCGGTGAACTGGGTGTTGCAGGGGGGTGGGGGGTTATATTGCATTGCGTCCGGCTTCGTTTGTTGTGTTGGGGGAACATGTACGTTGTGTATAAATAATATGATAGATGCCAGGTGTGTCTAACCAGTGACTGCTGTACCAAGGTAGGACTTAAGGCCGCCGGGGACGCGGTTTCGTCCATTCGGAAGGCTGTTTCCGATTGGGTGCGTATTTGTGTTCGTTTCGTTTGGTTGTTCGTTTGTGTGTGTGTGTTTATTTTTCTTTTTTTTTAGTTTGCGCATGTTTGTGCCCGTTTAGTGTTGCCTCTTCACTTTTCACGTAAACCGCCGCCACGTCTGTGCCCGGATCGTTTTGCCAGGGAAGGAGATAGATGCAAGTTTCGTGCTCGAACGTACGCACGTGTACATGTGTCAGCAACACTTATGTCCCCGGCACTGCGTGATTACATGGTCAGCAAACTTCCTCTTCTGGGTTGGGGACCGCTCGTGCAGAAAGGGCAAGCAGCCGCAGGATGTTCCGACTCGTTCGCAGAATTGTTTCGTTGGCTTCGCCTTTTTTTCCGTTGGTTAATGTTATTGACCCGTTCCGCTAAGCCCAACGGCTCGTAACACCAGGGGGTCCCTTTTCTTTTCGTCCCGACACCGTTTCTTTCCCCCTTCTTTTGTCCATCGTTTCTTTGTCTGTTTCAATGTGTCCCGAATGGTGACGTGCGTGTGTCGTGCCTCCGTACGGATTCATTACAATGAGCATGGCACTGCACGGTCTACTCTCTTTGCGGCTCTGTCGTTGTGTTGTGACCACAGAGCTTGCGTCTATCTGGTATTTAGGATAAAAGCTGCACGGACATTTGGGTGTGCTGAATATCGACGGGTATATTAATGGTTGCTTGATGTGAAAAACACACACACACATAGTGGCATTCCTGTGCGGTTGCACAGGCCTGCCCAGCCTCGCATGCCACAGGCCCAAAACAAACACTGCGAGTGGCTTTACCTTGAGATCAGCCGCCGCTCGAAAGAAACAAACACGTGGTGCCGTATTTCCATTGTATATTGCAAGGCCCAAAAAGTTTGGGCGTTTTTTCGTGAGTAGCCAAGGGGGCTCACATACCGTAGGGGCTAATACCCTCACACTCTAAATACCAGCTATCTTTGAGAGCGACGACGCGGTGGGGGCTGGTGCCTAGTTTTTTATCGCTTCGGGCACGACTGCAGTTAGTTATGTAGCTCAGCATCTCACCCGAAACATGACCTTAAGGAAGTCATTTATTTGTTTTTATTCGCGCTCGCAACCCTATCACCATTTTTTCATGCGCCACAGCATCAGCCCGTATATGCAAGTAGAACATGCAGGACTACGTACAACCATCGGTTTGTAACACTCAGTTTCCATTTTGCACTTGCAGTTCTCTTCGTCTGTCTGACTGACTGTCTGCTTGTCTGTATATATGTCTCTCTGTCTGTTTATCTGTCTATTCGCATCCCTTAACTTCTCCACCTCATTAACAGCCGTAAAGGTTATCATACTCGTACTAACCTGAGTAATTAAACCAGTCATGAAACGTTGAGCCTAAAAGTGGTGCGGTCCCCCCATACAACGATCTGAGTGAGGCGGTATCTTGACATGAGGCGGTCCACACCGATTGGGCGCGACTGGAGAGCTCCACTCATAACCTCGAATGAACAAGGACACTTCCCCCAATAAGGCCCAGTCATGCTGCAATGGCACACCAATGCCTTCTTAGTGGGGGGGGGGCTGCTCTGCCCCAAGCGATTGGCGGCGCTCTTACGCACGTAAATTGTTGTGTGTTAAAAAAAAGCTACGTACAAAGACGTCATCCGGCTGTGTGAGTTTTTGCATCTTGTACGTGATGACTGGAAGTGCTCACTTTTTTTCTGTATGCTGGTGTGAAGGAGTTAAACGTTGAGCTATGGGGGTAAAAGACCGATCGATTACCCAGCCCAGGGTAATCCTTATAACGCTCTCCCCCCCTCTGAACGGCGGGATCTTTGGGGCGTCAGAACCGTATACATATATACATCTGTACGCTGACCTACCCGCCCCGTTTCATTATCTGGGGAACCAGGGAGATGTGTTTTCAGGCACGGGCAAGCGTTTCTATGCAGGAACGTTCGAAATGGGGTTCGAACCCGTGACCTGGACGACGTCAAATGTGAAGGAGTTACCCGCTGAGCTATGGGGATAAAATACCGATCGATTACCCAGCCCAGGGCAATCCTTCAAACACTGGCACCATCGACGCCACCCGATACAACAGGCGGCGGGGCCCTGTCCTCACCGTGCAGTGTCCTGCAGTACTGCTACTGCATGTAGTACATAACTCCATCCTCTATCCTGGATGTCGAGAAAGCTACTGTTTTATTCGTGCATCGGGCGACACCTCTCATCTAAGACGCACACCCCACCTCTCGCGAGCGTTTTGCGACAAGGGTGTAGGTCTGCCCACCCTGACGAGCCAAGAAAAGCACATGCAACACCCGCGTAAACACCGGTACGACGGACTAGAAAATGACGAGCAGAGGGAGGTAGTACCTCGAAGCCAACTGCCGAAACTCTACCCTGCAGGGATGCGAAGCCTCAGAAGGAGCAATACTGTGACGGAAACAGCGGGAGACTCATCCGTAATGGCGGTGTTGGTAAACACTAAAGCTGCTGCCCCAGACTCAGCCACGAAAAGGGGGGCGGTTGTACTCGATAGGAGAGATGTAATCGATATCATGCATAGCTATAGTCGTACTATATAGCCATAGACCCTCGCATCCCTGCAATGCCGGGACGGAGCATGTCGGGTTTTCACCGACCAGGCAGATATTGCTTGCACCAAGCACGAAGCGCCGTGAGGTGTCTGGCGAGTCGCATGAAGGGTGAGCTGCATCCTACTAAGAAGCGCTTGTGAGGCGGACTTGCATACGGATGACAGCTTCAATGAGTTAATATAATTTCCGGTGTTCCCACTTCCTGGGTGGGGTGTATTCATATCACGCATGCCCGTAGTCGTATGACCATATATCCACGTGTCCCTACAATGCCGGGACAGAGCATGTCGGGTTTTCATTGACCAGGCATACATTACTTGCACCAAGCGTGAAGCACCGTCGGCTGCTGGGCGAGCCGTAGGAAGGGTGAGCTGCATCCTATATTACTCAGAACCGCTCTTACGGCGAACTTTCTTCCATACGGATGACCGGTCCAATGCCTTGGTTTATTTAGTGGTGTGGACACTTCCAGAGACGGCTTGGATACATCAGGTACTGTGCAACTGTCTCGTGGGTTCCTCGCCATATACATACTACCTGAAATTATAGTTCCCCTCGTGCAGAGTCAAGGTTCTCCACCCCGCACAAAATAATCTGACTTAACCGCCAGTCGTGGTGACCGCCGAAAACAAAAACAAAGACGGTAACCTCGTTGACTAACAAAGATGGCACCCTCGCTCATTCAGCGAGAGGCGTGTTTCACAGCCTCGTCGACCGACGCCAGCCCAATCTATATATATACACTTCGAAGTATACCTGGTACATTATATGTGCGGGAGTGGGGCGAAAATGAGTTCTCTAGAAGTAGCCGAACACGGAGAACATATATATGTCGTACGCCCATGCCACATACTACTCCTCAATAGTGGCGAGGTCGATGGCTGCATCCCTGTACCCGCCCCCCAACATAAAATAAACAAAAATGACTAAAGGATCGGGATATGTTCTACATGGCTAACATTGATGTGTTGTATATCGAATCGTTCCACAATAGGAGGGATGATACCTTTTTTTTAGGCTAAAGTATTTTCTGAAATGATGGATCTCGTTGTCCCAAATAAACGTCGGAACTACTTACTCGTACACCTAGGCCATGGGACCGTAGATAAACCATTGCATTTTGTTTTCTTCTTCAAAATTCAGCATCCGGGCATCGCTGGGATATACATTGAGTAGAACTCCTCAAGTCAGGGGCCTAAGGTGAAAAGTGGTGCCCCTCTCTCTTTCTCAGCACGTGTCTATCACGTACTCACGACTGCTGTGGTAGCGGTTTCCCGCTAGAACACACGCACAGCGGGCCGCCTGAGTGACTACTGCGAACGAGACTTCACCCTGCAGGGGGGGGGCGCAGTGCGGCTTGAGACACCAGTGCTCGACCGTCGGCATGATGTTTGTGGTGCGACGCCCGCAAGCACTGGCGAAGAGAAGGGCACCCCGATGATCATGTGCTTTATCGACCTTACCTGGGCCTATGAGTCTTTCGAGCGCGCCCGCGTTCCTTTCGACTGCTCCGGCTCACTTTGGCGTTCCACCGAGAATGCTCGCCGTCATCCCGCCCACTCCACGAAGGCATGTGAGCACGCGTCCGGCTGAATGTTGGCGAGTGCTCGGGTATGTACGATGTGGAGCAGCAGGCTCTTCGGCAAGGGTGTGAGCTCGCGCCATCGCTGCTCAGCACGTTTTTCAAGCAGGTTCTGCGCGTGGCGGAGAAGCGCTTCACCACCGATGCAGCCCGTTCTAGACAGCGTGGTGGTGCAACTCCACCGGGGGCATTATAAACCCTAGGAAGAGGGGGAAGGCTCGCCAACAAGGCCGACGGTTGAGGGAGGAGGAAGAAGAGGAGATGGAGGAGGAGGAGCAGGAGGAGGAGGAGAAGGAGGGAGAGGAGGAGGAGCTCCAAACGCTGTGAGGAATGCTAGCCGCCGCTGATGCGGGCATTTGTATCGCTATCACGAGAAGAGTTGGAGAGGATGCTGACGGTGATGGTCAGTGAGAGTGGGGCGTACTCCCTGACGGTCTCGGGGGCCAAGACGGACACCGTCCTCCTGCAAACTAAACGATGGGGCCCCCATTTCATTCACCGTCAATGCAGCCGGCTAGGTGCACAAACAATCGATCGAGTTCGTGTACTCGGGCGAGGCTATCAGCGCAGACAGGGACCACGGAGGTGTCGAGATAACGCGTCGACCCCAGGGGGCATGGGTGTGCTGCGGGCGGTATAGTATGACAATCTGGTACCACCCGAGTGTGTGCTCACGCCTGAAGGTGTGGATGCCGACAAACGAGTTCATCGAGACGCCACTCTACGGGTATGCAACGTGGAGCCCTAGCAGTGTTGATTGCAGTAGTAATCAAATTAAGACCGATCATCGGACGCTCGAGCGATCCCTTTGTTGGCGGAAAACAAAAGGGCCAATATCACATCCCATCATAAATGCTAGTGCGCTTCCCAGGGCAGGTTCCGAAGGCACTGAAACGACGGTGCACGGACGAAGGACATGGTTGCGGGCTTAGTGGCACGCATGGAAGAGGAGCTCCTAACGAGGGAGGTGATACTTGTACGTGGGGATATGATTGAGGGTAAAAGCATTTGCAGAAAACAGGAGTCGGAGAGGATGAAGGACCTTGAGGGGGACCTTAAGGTGTTTGACATCAAGTCTGAAGGGTGGCGCGAAGCCACACAGAAAGTAGGCAGATGGTTCCAACGGGTGGAGGGAGCGGCGGCGGCTTTCATGCGGAAATGGCACCAGTCCAAGGAGGAGGCAACGGGAGAGCGACACACGATGTTCACAACCACGACACTGTAGCCGTTGAGACAAACAAAAGCGCACGGGTGGAGGGGGAGGAGGGGGGGGGAGGTGAGTGGGGGCAGGCACCCTGCCCAACAGACTGACTTCACCTTTTTTTCTTCTTGTTGTTTTCCCCCCTTCGCCTTTCTCCTCGTCCCTGTTTCGTTTTCCTTCTGGTTCCCGTTTTCCTATCCCTTTTTTCGTTTTGTGTTCCACTCTTCCCTGTACCGCCGTTTCGGTTTCGTTTGGGGCAGATATTATGTATTTTTAGCTCGGTGCGACACCGCTCCGCGCTGCTCGCGCACCTGCAAGTCTGCGCATCCTTTTTTATTATTCACCTGAGGAATTATTTCTTTGTTTCATTTATTGCAGTATTTGCATCATATTTGCCGTAGTTTAGTCTCATGTTTTCCTCCTGAGGCCTCTGCCTGAGGGAACATTTCCTCATTTTTAGAGATATTGGATTATGTCCTGTAACCGTGCGTGGCCTGCATTGCGGCGATGCGTTCGTGTAAAGAAAAACAAGCGCATGTTCTTCAAGTATACACCTGCACACTTTTTTCGGTTGCGCGCAACGTCTTCGAAAATCGCGTGGGTATTCATTTTTTAGTACAAGCAGAATGCAGCAGTACGGATGCCTGCGTCGAATAAAGGCTTCACATGAATATCTGGACATCGACGACTCTCGAGCTCATCCGAATTCTTCCAGCTGGTCCCATCATCGCAACTGCCGACGGCCAAATATCTCGCATTTTGCATCCGCATGCACAGGGAATATGCACAAAATTTCAACAACCAACATACTACTGCTGAACTGTGCACATCATGCTCGTTCATGCTCCATTCCACCTTCAACGATATTATATTGTCTAACGCCGCAGTAGTAGTAGTAGCAGTCCCTCTTCCACCACCCCGAATAGACAGGTATCTCCAACCTCCCTTCTTTGAAGGCTCCTACTTGCGCTTTCCTCCTGTGGCAAACCCTCGATTTCCGTATACTCCTTGCCAACGTTCCACTCCGACGCCATTAACAGCCGATTTATTCCTTTTCCTCTTTCCCTGCACGGCAGCCTGGCCGGCCCTCACTGCATTATTATACTTGATTACAGTAATGTCAATAAAATCTTGAGAACCTCACTCCTGTGACACAGCCCTTCGGCAACCGTTTGAGTATAGATAGGCTACCATAACCTGGTTAATATTTAGGGTAGTATTACAGCACTCGTCGCTGATGAACACTCACTCGGTATCTTACCATTATTTCGGGGGACCACAGCAAAGAGTACCAAATAAATGTCATTAGTAAAAATAGATAAATATGTAGGTTTTTGCGCGTGCCGTAGGTCTTATTTAATACAGTCAGTCCCCTGAACAGCTCCATCACGGGGAAGCAGGATACGGCACACCACACCTCAAGAGCTCACCATGGGAAACCAACACCGGAGTGTTGTGCTCACAGGACAAAACAAATGATGGCATGTTCTTTCATCTCAAGTTTCGCTTGGTAGTCTTATAGCACACTCCCCTGTCTATCCTAGCGAAAGAAAGAAAAAACTTTGGGGCGTGTCATTTTTCTTTTTTCTTTTTTCGTATACCCCTCTTTATTTACTATGTATGTATATGTGTGTGTGTTGTTTTTTTGCTATACTCGTCGGGCCTATCCTACCGAACTGCCGTATGATCTGTTCCTGGTCATGGTGGTCGTGCACTTGCACATTCACAGGGCGAAGAGTCCACGGCGATAACGCGACTGACTGCTGATCCGACAGCGAGTCAACCCACACACCAAGCGAGCACACGTCCGCCTCCTGATACCTCTGAAATTCCGCTGCGTGCGGTGTTCTTCGTTGTTGTCGTTGTTGCGGCAAATGAAAAAAAAAAAAAAATGATGTCTGCCGCAGAGAGAGCGTACAGGCATAATATATATATACGCAATTGGCCGACGGGGTATGTATTCCGTCTTGTACACATTTCGAGAAACAGCTATAAAAAGGTCCGCGCACATCCCCCCACCTCTACAGTATCTATGTAACAGACACGCCTGATGAACGAATGCTCTGAGGGTCCGTCGTGGGGCGGCTGGTGACGGCCTGCTGTCTGTACGCTTCAGGCCTGCCGAAATAAGCAGACATAAAGCACGAGGGCACACTGCTCACTCTCTCCATGTGGGGCGCTCGGTCTTTTTTCTCATGTTTTTTTTTTTCCTGGCGGAAAAAAAACGAAACCCCTATACATGTCATACATACCAGGTAAAGTGGAGCGACGAACCTTTACGGAAAACATGGTATTAATAGCACCATCGATGTACTCTGCTGAAGACACACGACACCCCGGCCCTGTGTGCTCTCTGAAAACGTCTACTGGCTGTTCACGGAGGATATAGATGTAGCATGCAACCCAAGGATAAGGCCTGAAAATGTATCAAGCAAGTAGTTGTTGTTGCTCTCCTGTAGCGGAGGTTGGTTACTACTCTTCTTCGGAAAAGTAGTTGACAGACACTGCTGCTGTGCACGCGCGACAAGTTAGTGGCGAGTAACCCTACTGCTGTAGTCTTAACCCTAATCCTGACCCTAAGCCAATCGGAGCAAGCCTAATCCTGACCCTAAGCCAATCAGAGCAAGTCTAGCCCTGACCCTGAGCCGAGCGATCAACCGCAATCAAACATCTCAATCCCCCCTCCCCCGTCACCAAATACTCCTTGCATGGGTGCGCACCCCGCATGGGCGCGGGGTATAATATATACCCCGCCACCTCGGTCAAAATCTTCCACGTGGTGCACATCACATCGCCCCAGGGGTATTCTTGGCTGGGTTACGCGTTTTCGCTTTCACGACAATGTGGGGGGATAATCTTGTATGCATACTTCGCGTGCTGCCTGTTTCCAGACCCGAGCCGAACGGCATCTATCCATCTCGCTGGGTGTTATATCCTCGTACAGGTATATCTGCATATTACGGTATGTGTGCTGTTTCATTGTATACACGAAAATCGTACATGCATATGTTGCACACACTTTGTATCAATATCAGCTCGCCGTGTGTCAGAATTGTTCACACAGCTACTACTGCTGCTTCTACTACTGCTACTACTACTGCTGCTGCTGTACTACTCCCAGCAATTCAGATACATACTACCTCGAAGTATCAATACCTGGTACCTACCAGGGGGATATGTCTAGGTCTTGGGCAGGCGAAAAGTATCATCAGGAGGAGGAGTCATACTTCCACTTCCCTCCCCAAGGGTCTGGTAATGGCACGACACTGATACTGGTACTGGTACACCATACACACACATACCCGGTACCATCGTGTTCCTGTGTTACCAAAACTAGTTAATCCACATTATTACATACCTGGTATCATCACCACTACTACTACTGCCATCCTCTCTCGGTAGCTATCTCTGAGACGGTATTCCGGCGTGTAGCGATAGCTATAAATATAATAATAGAGACTCCACGCTCCGGTTACGTGATCAACAAGTAGGACGGGGTCCCATAGTAAATATTGATAGGACCAAATGCTGTCACTCAAAGAAGTAGGGAAATACCTGGTATATACGGTAGGTTTTTGTGCGTACCGTAGGTCCTCTTCACTATGACCCCCCGTAATTCCATCCATACTTTTATACACCGATCGATGGCGTGGGGATGGAGCCTGGATGCAGCTTAGTAGGATTTGAGTACGGAACGCAGTGAAAAGGAAGCAGCGAGAAGAGCCGCAAATAATGGAGTAGACAAGCCGAAAGCTGGCACAGAAGGGTGACAGACTTGGTGCGTGGGGTTTTCTTTGGCTTCCGAGGTTTTCTTCTTTCGGGAAATTTATGAGTAATCAATGTTGAAGATCATGCTGCACATTGTTGTCGGATGGCAAAAATAAAAATAATAATAATACTCTTCTTCCTGGTACAGCTCAACTAATTAAATAATCAGTAGTTACTTTCATCATCCCCTGCTCCTGTGTTACAGGTAAATAAAGTGGTATTCTTGTTTGTGTGGTATAGTTTGATCTCGGCCGGCGAAAGGCATCGTCGGGGCAGGCCACCCCCCCCCCCCCATTTCCATCCCCAATGAATGGCCCTTTCAGCACTGCAGTCCCACATGACAATGTATGTGGGGCCAAAGCACTCAAATTAAGTATAGCTTGCACCCGGAACGGGGCTTGGGTCCTAAACGTACTGCGGCACACATAAGTATATATATGTATGCTCGTGTTGTTGTGTTCTCGTATCCGGTACGTTGGCATTTCACTTGCTTGACACTTGAATGCTCGATTTTTGTTTGTAGGTTTCCTCTGTCTCACAGTCTGTGTGACCACATAATCAGTACCTGGTATCTCTCTAGGATAAGGAATCAAGACGGACACTGGGTGCACTGATGAAGCTGGGTAGAAATGACGATCTAACGTGAAGACAACAACAACAACAACAACAACATCAACAGCATGCTCGTGTCGTTTCCCTCTGTTGTTGTCAAGACTACTATAATACTACTACTGTTATTAATAGTTAGTTGTAATCCGTTCACAGTAGTATTAATAGTATGTTATGAGTGATCAACGTTGAAGCTCATGCTACACATTGTCGGATGGCAAGATAATAATAATAGTAGCTGGGCTCGTAGCTCGGGTAAATACTCTTTATTATAAATCCATTGATGATTTCATCTTCCTCTGTATACCCCCCTGTGTAATGAATCGCCTTGACCTTATGATTAGGTCTTGGCCAGCGAAACATATCGTCATCGGGAAGAGTCCTATTTCCACTCTCATCTCCAGGGGCTTCTAACCTGTGGTACTACTGGTGTACTACTGGTAGTACACTGGTACCGATAACAGTACATGCCAGGTATTATACTCGTATCGCGTCCCTCGGCTGCCAAGACCAAGAAATCATCCACGCGACGGCATGATTGGTAGCTCAAGCAATTAACTTACAGTACTTAGTAAATAATTCCATCTTCCCTTTACACCTGTGTTGCAAATACAATTACCAGATAGATATCAACTATTTAATCAGTCGAAATCGCATCTGGCGTACCTGGTATTTCATACTTTTATACAACATTTCATTATGTTTTGGTCTTGGCCATGGAATATTATCATCGGGAAGAAGAGTCATATTTCCACTTCCATCCCCATGGGCTTCTACCTGGTGTGCTGGTACACTGGTACTTGGTTCTGTTTCATCACATACACTCGTATCCGCCAACACTAATCAATCTACACCGCTACTACTACTGTAGCTCGAGTAATTCATAAAGTAACCACAAACAAATAGTTTTACCTTTCCTTTCCCCTTTTTTGTTATATATATCGTCTTGAGGTGACAGCACACGCACCGACCGGTGGTTTTGTGTTTCATTGTAACCTTTTTTCATGAGGCGTGTAAAAAAAAACTGTTTCCGGCGCCCCTGCGGCAAACTCACAACACAGCACAGCACAGCACATTACACATCATTTGGTAGTACTGGGTCCACTTTTTTTCTTGTTTTACAATACCTCGGGGGCTGGCGGCGTCGGCGCTGAACGGCGTCCTTTCTTCCCCATGGTAGTAATAGTGGTGGCTTCCTCGATGGCGGGTCTGATGACGTATATACCGGTATCAGGAAGGAGCAGCCGTTGCGCGTTGACTTTTTCTCCAGCGTTAACAAAGTTATATTCCCCGACGCATAGTACATACCCTGACAATAAAGAAAACAAATCCCTGACCCTGACACTAAAGAAAGCAAATCCCTGACCCTAACCCTAACCCTCCCTCGTCGGAAATGTTCCACGTATAAAGTACGCATACATATATTATATCGTGTGTGGAATTTTAACTCTATATATATTACATCTACTGTACGAGTATTTTACTGTATAGTGCGCCACGAAAAGATCGTTCGTTGTTTGATATACTGGAGTACCCAACGGTGCTCGGTGGGGCAAATTTTCCGCGGGTGTGATACAAGGACTCACGGAGAAACAATGCCGCAGAACACAGAGTGCCCCCCACACATCCCATACGAGTAGATGGTAGTGTCCACAGCAGAGTGGCCGCAGAGAGTGCCATGCACACCCTTACACCCGCCGTCCTGACCTTACGAATAGTCTTTTCGGCCGTTTTAGGTCCCCCAAAAATTCCTCATTTTTTTTTGCTTTTTCTCACAGATTTTTTTCCGCTCCTCTAGCTCCGCTGGGCACCCCCACCCCCACCCAGCTCACAGCACACACCGCAGGGCACATAGGAGGAGAAGAGCCCACATCCGACAACATCCTCAGATAGTCAACCACCAACGGCCGCGGCATGTGTCCCACGCTTGTCCTCACATACTTCGACTTCCCTGGTTCTGCCGAGCCGATACGCTGGGCGCTGGAACAATCTGGTCTCGAGTGGCAGGACAAGAGGCTCTCGGGGGAAGAATTCGGCGTGCTCAAGCCCAGTGAGTATGCATATAGAGACACACCTGAGCTTATGTTACCGGTGGATGTTCGGATACAATGCCCCCTCCCACTTGCTTGTGCGCTGCTGTGTGCGAGTGTTTGCACGCGAAAAAGCACGACGGCGGCCCATCGCCTCAACGCTAAGACCGCCCGCTCGGTCTGCCGAGTCCGCCGCTCTTTTTCTGGTGCCGCTCCGTTATGTTATAATATACCTGGTATATACTACTGTACAGCAGTATAATGCCGCAGTTTTTGCAGTGTGTGGCACCTGGAACAGAATGGACATGCTTGGAGAATCCGATGGTCTGGCATGTATTTATTCGCAGCAACATCGACCCACCCTCACGCGACTTTCGTACGCCCGTTTCTTTTCGATGGAGAGATCCATCCACAACACTGCACCAGGTATGGTTCTGGGTGTACATAGGGCATCGACACGTCCCCATCGATTTCTGCCTGTTTCCCCCATGCCCTGGCTGTATGCTTTTGTTGCAGGCCTACCGAACGGGCAGGTGCCTATTCTCGAGGTCGACGGCTACGTCCTTCCGCAGAGCATTGCCATCCTTCGCTACGTCGGCAGGCTCGGCGGTAAGGGCGATACATGAAATTTAAATGCAGATATTCTACGTTTCTTTGCGTTAAAAATATAGCCAGCCAGGAAGGTAGGGAAAGTGGCTTTGCCTTGCCGTACTCTCTTTGTTTACAAGTAGTAGTAGCACCACAGCCGAACCTATTGGTAGATACGTTCGGCGTACTACCGTATAGAACACCACAATGCACCCACGGTGTATTTTTACGTTGTCGGTCCGTTCGAGTGGTGATTGGGTGGAGTTTACAGCACCTACTACCTGTACATCACCAGCAGTAGCTATTATTCGTGTTGGACATCGAAACCGCACAGACCCGCTCCGGTACGACAAGCCCAAACTAGCTTCGAAAACGATTATGGCAATTTTTGTCAAAACTGAACAAAAATAACCAAAAGTCGCTAAAGATAACGATAACGATAGCGATAACGATAGCGATAACGATAGCGATAACGATAACGATAACGATAGCGATAATAGAGGCGAAAACCGGCGCACGAAGCCCGCAAAACCCAACCCGCCCATTTCACCTTTCTTTTCGTTGCTGTCGCGTGATCCGCACGAGACCCTGGATTGTTCGTGCCTCAAGCCTCAACGTCTCCACCACGAGTTGCATAGGTTTTGCCGCTCTGCCGCGTACACGGTGATTGAGTGCCATGTTATAATACAATTTACCATTATTATGCATGTATGTATGTGTCCTTATGCTTACAGCAGATATATCTTTAATACGCACACATTGCATTTGCAAACTAAATAGATCGAGGTCGGGTGTGAGCGTTTGGAAAAAAAAGCGTTTTTTAGGTCTGTTTTTTTATGTTTTTTTTTTCGTCATTTTCGAGCTTTAGGAAGTAGCTCCACGGGGGCCCCTGGTAAATAGGACCACATATTGTTAATAAAAAAAGCGAAACATATATCTGGTAGGTTTTTGTGTATTCCGTATATGTCCTATTTAATACAGCCCCCCATGATTGCTCACAATGAGGTCCGCCGATCGGTATGCGGCTTCTCGTTCGCGCCTCACCTTGCTCGCCCCTCCCTTCTCTGCCGGGATAGCCACAGCCGGCCGTGCTCTTGGCCGTGTCCCGCTCGGCGGGCGTGCTGTTTTTTTTGTATTTTTCTAAAAAATTGTTGGTATAATATCAACTCTGGCTGGCTGTCTAATACTAGAGCACACATATATACATATAAAATGTGGAGTAGATACCCACATACATTAGTCTCCAAAAATAGGGTATGTATGCCAATCATTGCTTTTATATAGTAGTAGTAGCTGTCTCATTGTGTCTCACAGCAGGTCGCCGATCCAAATCCAGGAAACCTCTTGTGTGTGCGTTTTTTTTGGGGAGGGGAGGAGCAGGGTGTGCCATTTTTGTTACCGAGCTTGTGTAGCGGGTGATACCGCGCTACGAGAAAGACAGCAAAAACATGCTCCCACTGCTGCTCCAGCTACGGCGCCGGTACGAAACGTCGACACTGCTATTCTCCATGTATGTGGCACTGACTGGGCGCCTTTCTACATAGTTAATTGTCATTATTTCAAGTGACATCTGACAGTGTATATGGTGCTTGTTCCAATCTCACCATCAACATCTTCTATAGGAAATCAGGATCCAGTGATGTCAGAAATCGATGGGGCCAATCAGAACCTGGATGCTTGACGAAACTGCTTCTTGCTGTCCGTAGGCCAAAAACGTAACCCATCCATAAAAATACCTACTGTAAAACACTTGCATATCCCCTCTTTCCCATTTCACCTGCATATATATGTGCTTGTTTTTCCGTCACCCTCCTCTGCGACGATAGGTAATGTACCTGGTACACATTCCACTCACACTGCTGCCTAGATCATCAGTGGTGAAGTCGGTGCTGACTGTGCTCAGGATCGCTTGACATGTGCATCTCGAAGCAGAAGCACTACTACCATTCATTGTTCCCTGTACACTTTTTTTTATTCGCGCTGATGTCATGCGTCGAGTATTCACTCTGCTGCTGCTGCCCTTTCGAGCCACACTGAGAGTACGAAATCAGCTACTGTAACTGTGTTACCTGGTGTTGGATATCGTACCGGAACGCTCGATATTCCGTTCGATTCACAAAAAAAAACGAACCGAAAAAGCTCGGCCTTTCGCCAATAGTTTCGACACTTGCTTTAATAAGCGGCAACGATACGATAAAACATACAAAGTTCAAGGCCGGACGCCTCACAGGGGGATGGGCGACACGGCAGCGGACGGCAGTATACTCTGGGATACGTGGATAATACCAGGTCATCATGCGTACAACACCACCATCAAACTACTTGGTTGATATATTTGGTACCAGGTGCTGTACCTGGTATGCATGCGCAGCACTATACAGGGCACCTAACAAGAAATTAGGTACATTTCAAGGAAAAGGCCGAGATTCCCAGAAGAATAAGAAATGCGAGAGTTGTTTTACTGGAGTTGGTGGATACCGCGCCCCCCTTCTCAAGTAAGAAATCCTGCCTGGGCCTGGGTTATCCATAGGTCTCTTGGTATATTATTTGTGTCTCCTGTCTATATCTAATGCTGTACCTGGTATGTTGATTCTGGTGAACTACTCCTGGTGTTGTAGTTTTTCCGGCATATGTGTGTAGATTTAGTTGTAGATACATACAACTCGGAACACAATTGAGCTAAACCTGTATAGCATGTGCCTATGTAGTAGTAGGAGTAATATCGTACAGGATGCCTGTTCAGAAAACGAGCAGTAGTATCGGTATTATGGGCTGACATTAACGAGAATACATGAAGTTCGAGATTCGATACTATTATACTGAAATGAGCGTGTAGTACACCCACTCTCAGAGAAGAAATCCATCCTGGTCCAGCTTTCTTGTTTCTTGTTGAGTGTTCGTACATCTGTATACCGACGAAATGTAGCACTGCGACGATGAGTGGATAGCGGTGTTTTGTTAAGAAGTACGGGGAAATGTAGTAAATAGGACCAAATGTTGTTGGTATGAATAGCGAAATAGATAGTTTTTTTTGTGCTTACCGTAGGTCCTATTTAGTACGGCTCCCCGTAATAGCGTCGCCTTGGTTACTGAACCTGTCACTCAGCACTGACCGCTACTACAATAGTTCAGTGGTCAGTGCGACGTTTCTCTATCAGCAAAAGGTATCAAATAGTGCTCGACGTTACGACAGCTATATCTTTTAAATTTTATCCCGCCGATGAAATACGCCCAGAGAGGCTACATCGACCTATTGTGCTTCAAGCGCTGGCAGCGAGTGCGTCGTCCGCTTATCACCCTGATTCCTCCTCCCGAGAACAACGACAGAAGAGAACTCGACGGCGGGGGCATCGCGATATGTAAATACTCAAACGACGAGCGATGCCACTTCTAAAAAAACAGTGCCACATCGAGCCGTCGCCCTTTTTTCTTTCCCCGAAATTGAGTGGCGACGCGTGTGCTACGGCCGGGGTGGCCAGATTTTGGCCGAAACATTTCCGACCCCCCCCCCCCTCCCCCTCCCTTCCTGATATATATATATATATATATATATATATGTATATAGGTTGGGTTGGTGTCGGTTGGCAATGTCAGTGTGAAATACGCCACTCGCGACGGGAGCTAGACAACCATGGTAACGTTTTTTCAGTCTTCTTTCGGGCGGTCGCCCGCAGCTGGTCGTCGAGTTACAGTAGATCGTTTGTGCGAGGTAAAGAACCTTTACTCCGCACAAGGGAAATGATCACGTCACGAAGTGCTCATGGTAAGGCGGCTACATAGTATTCCCATTGCTATCTGTGGGAGTGGGTGCACCGGAAAATAAATCAAACGACGCTGTCATCCACATGCTAGTCCGCCTCACAAACGGTTCCTAATAGAAGGATGCAGCTCACCCTTCATGCGACTCACCGGACACCCTACTATGGCGGTTCGCGCTTGGTACAGGCAGTGTCTTCCCGGTCGGTGAAAACCCTACATGCTCCGTCCCGGCATTGTGGGGATGCGGCGGTTTATGGTCATGCCACTACGACCATGCATGAGATTGAGTAAATATCTTCTATCGAGCACACACACACACCCCTGGGCGGCTCTTTAGCCTCTTTGGTACTGCATTCCCATCGTGAGGACAAACCACACTAATTTCAAGTAGTCTGTCCCCAAAGCGGGACTGCGGTTCTAAAAAGAGTTGATCGAGGAACTGCTATGCACCCGAATGGATTGGAACTCCGTCTGGATCTTAATCTGTTTTCTGTTTATTTTGTTTTCTTCGCTGCATGCCTTCAGTAGACTATTCGGTTGCTCAGGGGGTAAACGAAAAACAAATTCAGAGAAAACGGAGCCACACTCGCCATCATATCGGAGTTGAAGAAAATCTACGAGCGCGTTGGGTTGTTCTTTAGTGAGATTTGAAAAAAAAAACATGATGTTAAATCGTTCAGTTTAGTTTTACTTGGTTTTATTTGAGTGTACCCTCCCTAAATCTGGTCCTGGGACTAAACAAACTAAAGAGGGGTGCAATTCCATTTAGGTTTTTGAACAAAGCCAGTTTATGGGTGACTTACTAGTGATATAGAGCTCTTCGCGCGAGGAGACAACATAGAAACAAGTGGGTGCGCTCCTATCCTGGCATCTGGACTTGCTCAAGCACGCTTGTGGAGGAGGAGGGGATCACCAACCGCCGCGCCAGCCTCGGTCTCATGTAGACCAACGCGCATGCGCATATGCATGCTGCGCCCACCGACCGCCGCACCGCTCTTGTCTTGTGTAGGCCAACGCGCGCGTGCACGCGTACGCTCACACGCATGCGCATGCACATACGCATGCTGCGCGCGGCAGAGTCCAGGGTACAGGAAGTTTGTGTAATTTTATCTCCCCCTGGTTCGAGTTGTCCCGTACCGTACATAGGTAAGGTCGGTGTTTGACCTTCCGAGATTCTTACGCGAGGAGCCATGCACACATCTTACCCGAAACATGGCTTCGGAGACGTTTTGATCGAGAGCGACGGAGCGCGACTATAAAGACAGCCTTACATACGATGTATTGCATTACCATGCGAAGTTAATCATTTGTTTTTTTCTCGACTGACGGAGAAGTTCCTCAACTCAGGAACTCCTGTACCCAACATCGCTCTGATGTTATCATGCCTGGTATTTGTCTGCTTTTTTTGTCGAAGAACGCCAACTGTATGATAGGCTGAGGTCAAGCGTCCGGTGTTTGTGTATAAACTCTCCACGACGCGTTTTGCGATGGAGGTAGCACAATTCTGCCTAATAGTTTATCACTGACGGGGCGCGTTCCTTAACTCAAATTCGTCGCAATACCGTTATCGTGTCGAAAAATGACGCACCAGTGTTTGTATACTCGGAGCCATGGGACCATTCATCGGGATGCTATTTGAGTTTCTGCTCTGAGCTCAGCTTCCCGGCGAGAGGTATGAAGCTCCTTAAGTGAGGAGCCTCAGAAAAACTAGGGTGAACTTTTGTCAAAAAGCCCCCCTTCAAACAGTTTTTGGGAGAGGTACAGATCTCTCGATGTCAGGGAAAGCCTCGGCAATAAAGAGGTGCAACCCGACGGATCATGGCGCACGCCTCAGGCAACCCGGCCAGCACGAGTATGCTCCACCGATAACCCTGAAGAAAACGATCACAGGACATGCATAAATGATACCAAGGAGTACTTTTCCGCTCGGGGAGCTCACGCGGGCCAGAACCGAGGGAGTATGTAACTTGTGCAGCCCTTACAAAGTCGTCCGCTTTCTTTCTCCGTAAACGAAGTGAAGGTGCGGCGGTGGATTGCAGAGCGCCGCATCTTCGCGGAGAATTATAAGGGGGAGATTTCGTTTCGTCCTGGTTGTGCAAACATTTGCACACAGCGGCTGGGGGCATGGTATCCGCTCTCCCTCCTAGAGCCGTCCTATTATG
Organism: Postelsia palmaeformis; assembly: GCA_037834295.1. Taxonomy (NCBI): domain Eukaryota; class Phaeophyceae; order Laminariales; family Laminariaceae; genus Postelsia; species Postelsia palmaeformis. Next base: position 19,001 of record JBBMHQ010069308.1, read on the forward strand.
TCATCTGGCAGGGCTTGTTGCTAGACTGGCTCACAGGGGATCCCACCCACCCTCTCTGGCCCATTGCTTACACAGTGGGCGAGGTGTAGAATTAAACAAACTCATGCTATGGTGTCTTCACGATTGCGCGAGTGACCCATATCTACGCTCATATCTGACCTCAGCAGGGTTCCCTTTCTCGCTGCTCGTCCGGCTTCACATATGAGGGCCCTGACCAACAACAGAGAAACACAGAGAGATATATATTGCCAAGGAAAGCCGCTCAATTTCCTTGGCCTCCATGTATTGGTTGCATGATTCGGTTCCCGTACAAAAACAGCTAATCATACATCGGCACAGTGCAGGCGAGGAGGTATCCCACAGACACTCTACAAGCGTATGCCTGACCCCAACATTGACAGGGACGATCTGCACAGAAGGAGGTAGGGTTCAATGCCCCCTCATCGACACATATAACAGACGGAGCAATACCATAAGTATAAGTATGTCACTGGCGATAAGTATCGTGCTGTCATGTTGTGCCCTTCACAGTACCAGTAGCAGTGGATACCTGGCATAAGGTACTGTTCATACATTGGTATGGTGCTGTGGAGACTCCGTGCAGAACTTCAAGTACAGCCATTTGAAGATTATTGCCTATTGCTAAAGCCCTATCGCTTTAGTTGGACGCTCGGGGCGCTGTGAACGAGCCGTGGTCACAAGTTGACTTCTAGCTATCTCCTATGTCACCTGCACCGAGGGGTCCTGTTGATGATACGTATTTCACTCCGGCAGCCCACCGAGTCGTTCATCGGTCAAACACTCCTCTGCAGATAATGCTCCGAAGCGTGGAGTATTTATGAAATACGAACTCGACAGACAGCATGGCGCAGCCTATATACACATCCGGTAAACGTAAACTTCATACCATGTAACACTCGATGCCTTGCTACCCTGGAAGTACAAATGCTCGGCATAACCTCTATCAACAGGTAGGAACCAGTAGTTGCACTTGTTCCTATTCGGCTATGGGCAAGTCAGGCACCCGCGTACACAACGATCAAAGCCGATGGTCGGGGAAGTTGGCAACATCACGGAGTAGCTAACTTGCCAGCAGGGTGTCAGGGAGTACGCTAATGCACGCTAATGCTCCACTTTCGTGTCCGATTTCCCCCATTTGTCTGTCGAATGGGTTGGGTTTTATCTTTTCTCGTTTCTCCCGTCAATATTATTTGTGTCTTATCTTTGGATTTACGACCGAAAACTTTCATCAGGTAAGTGATGCCAGATATCCCTTTTAAAGCGATGGTTATAATAGTATTGTAAACTCATCAATAACAGACACAGTATACTTTGCTGTATGAAGCACCCATTTACTCCAACTTCCTCGCATCAATTTCGCTTTCGTTCCATTCGGCCCGTAGGTTGGTTTTGTTCAGGATGGGTGTTTTCATGTTCTTCCATCGGGTAATGTATCGTAGTAGGTGCAACCTAGCCTTGATAATCGTCTCTCATTTAGAATACGCACAACACTAAGAAGAAACAACAGCAAAAAGGAAAAAAGAGGCATGTCTGCTTGGCGTTGGCCCACCGTAAGCACCTCACGTTTTAATGGCTTTGAACGAGTATTTCGTTCGGAGACTACAGCTGTACATGCTGACAACCGAAGACTTACAGTAGTCCGGTGCCGACCTATCGATGTATCCTTTTGTACGCCCCCCTCTCTACGTTCTTCCCGTATCACATGGCCGTATACGCTATCTCCAATATGCAGGCTTCCACGCCATGACCGTGGGTCTGGGTTTTGTCACCCCCTCCCAGATAATCCTAGCCTCGTATCGATCCCGGAGTCAAGATCCCGAGCAAGAACAGTCTCCGCGAGGCGTCGACCTTCTCTGGGTGGCCGCCGAGACGATTTGCAACGCACATGCGCTCCTCGCGTACTCTTTTTCTCGCACTATAGGTCATCCATTTCGTTACCCACACCACGCTCGCAGCCAGCTGGTCGGGGAAGTTATTGTCTCCTACCCGCAGACGCGCGAATCGCAGGCGCCCATAGCCTCGACGATGGCCAGTGTGTGGCTCCGCTCGTCGAATGGCGCTTGTCTCGCCCGATGACAGCGTTGCCAGTGCTTGCGCCGCACGGATAAGGCAGCGGCAGATGCGTCACGAATAGCGATGCTCAAAACAGGTGTACCCCAACCCGCGCCTGTGGATCCGCATAGACGGTCATGGATGGGATCGAAATGTCGTGGGCCTCCTGGTACGCCGCGTACCAACGACTTCGCGTTCAGACAACAATGATTACCCAGCAGAGGTTACTGTCCACGGTGAATCCCCACGCACCGCTCTTTTTCGATGCCAGGCCCCTTCTCTGTTCGCTGTAAGTCGGGTGCGCCGTCACGAACACTTGGTCTTCTCTTCGCCGCAAGTTGCCTTGCTGGGCAAATGACACGTTCGCCTGGTGGGGGGTGGGCCTGTGATACCCACGTTTGTCCGTGAGATGTGTATATGTAATCGACCCTTGAAGAAAAGCGGTTGCCGCAGTTCACGCTAGTGTAAATCAACCCATTGATTAGCTAATCACATACGCAGCTTCGCCCACTCGTACCCTGGTGTGTTTAGTATCGGTAGTGTGCTTCGTATGCGTCACACGGCAGGTCACTCCATGCGGTTCCGCTTTATGTTTCTTGCAGGGCTCTACCCTTCAGACGACTTTGAGGCGGCCAAGTGCGACGCGATCCTCGGCTCCGCCACAGATTTCTTCATCAACGTGCGGCCGGCTTACATAGAGAAGGACCAGGCCAAGAAGGTAAAGAAAAAAACCCCAAGCCACACCTCGTGCACGGCGGAGGTCGGGGCATCGGAAGATATCGTGGGCATATGAACCGCACTACCCGCACCTGTATCGTGAGCTTACGGAATTTTCTTGTTCAAAACCAACTTACATTACGTCCCACCAGCATGCATTTTGTCGACCGTGCAGTAGCGCATGGCGGACATCGAGGTTTTCCGCTTTATTCGGTACTCGCCTCGGTTTCACCGCGGATACATACAATCCACGCGAAGTGCCGCCCTTGATGCACTCCCCAGAAACGCATCGATCGCCAACCACTGCGTACTGTGCGGTTCGATGTTATGATTCAAACTAAGATTTACACCCTCTGACAGGCGTTGCCGATTCGTACGTGTGTTGCCCCTCCTCGGGCCGTTCCCCGGCGTCGGACGCTCTCGACAAACAATCCTACCCGTGGCCTCTGCCGTGGTTACGGCCGTGACGAGGAGCTCAGCTGGAAATGTTCGGGGAACTAGCGGCGAACTACTTCCCCACGTGAGACTCGGGTTGACACGTTTTCGAGGAAATTGCATGCATGCCTTGTACTTGGCACGTGGTTTCCGAGCTGTGTCGCCTCGCCGTTCGAGATCGATGAGCGATACGTTCCGCACTATCACGCTTGCTACTGCGCGCCAAAAGATTTCATTTGCACTCACAACCAAGTTGGCTACACCAGTACGTGCTCCCGTCTGTCGTGCATACTGCTAGACAATTCATGTGAGACGTGTGCCCTTATGCCACAATCACAGAAACGTTGCGAAATACAAAGCACTGGCGGAATAGGTTATATTGTCTTGCTTATTCATTCCTTTTTCACACTGTTCCGCGATGCCGCCTTCCTCGGGCGGTTTTGTTCGGAACGTCGCGGGTTCCTCAATAGTTCTCTTCATAACTTCATGTTTTGCTGGCGCTTCTCTCTGAACTTACAAGCATGTAAACACAATACAATACTAAGCGTAAGGTCCTGCTCGCTGCCCGCTTTGCTTGAACGGCGGAATGACATGCTCGACGTAATGGCAGGTGGCTTGCTAACATGGAGAAGCAGCTTGCGGCAACCGAAGGCATCTACTTCGGCGACAAGGTGCGATACTTTACAAAGTTCGGGCCCGGTTCTCGGAGGATAGAGGGGTCGGTTTATGGGTCTTCTGACAGTTTCAGCCGCTCACAGCCTCCCGGTCGAGAGCGATCACCCTATTCATTTGTAGATATTCGCTTTTCGGACCATGGGCCACGTCAAAATGTGTGCTGTGAGTTTATTCGTTTGGTCTTCGCTGTTCTTGCTCTGCGTCAACCAAAGTGTTCCAGGTTATGAATCGAGGCACGTATCAATCTACTCAACCGAGTGGCCTCACCCGCAGTACTGGCCATTGGAAATGGGAGCCTCCCTCTACCGTGACAACATTTACGGTGGGCCGCTTCCCAGCGAGGCCCGCAGGGATGCGCACACGAACCCGTGTTAGACTCTTCCATCCTCCTTGGCCTACGAGCCAGCTGTGCAAGTCGTTGCATTTTAATATTTGATGCACCCGGCAGACTCCGAGCACTATCGATCGTCCTCCGCTCCCGTCGAGCCCCTTCGCCTTGGTCCCATGTTCTCCCGCGACTACGCAGAGTATCTTCCCACTTGATCCAGTTACGGCAATGAGACATCAATATTCCGCCTCCCCTCCCTCGCGCTGATCCGTTCGCTCTTCCAACACTACTACCGGCAATGCATCATGATACTCACGATATTGTTAGATGACCGTGGCGGACATCCTCATCGTAACGAGGCTGAAGCGGCTGAGAGGTGGTGATTTCGACGGCGTCCCCGCTACCATCGTGGACCCCTACCCGAACCTCATAGCTCTTTACGACAGCATCGTCGGAGAGCCCAAGATCGCGGCCTTCATCGCCAAGCACGCCAACTAAAAGCCCAGCCGCAGGCGCTCTACCCTCTCGGGGTCCGCAGTGTTCGTGCGTGTGCCGGATGGATGTGCCGGGGGGGGGGGGAAGGGGGTACTTGTGCCATGCATGGCGGTAGTCGTGTGACCATAGACCCTCGCATCCCTACAATGCCGGGATAGAGCACGACGGCTGTTAACCGACCAGGTAGACATTGCTTGCACCCAGCGCCATAGGCCGCGGGGTCCTGGACGAATCGCATGAAGAGTGAGCTGCAGCTTACTACAAACCAATGTGTAAGAGGAGGGGGGGATATTTGTGTGTGGTATCCGAAGTTGTGGTGGGGAGCGTGCATGATTATTCTCCCCCCCCCATTAGAACCCCTGCGTCTTAATGTTGGAGGGTCGTGTCTTTCGCCACAAGTAACCGCCGTGTTGAACCACAAGAACATGCAACGGCACACGCGCCATGGGTCTAGACGATAGTGAAGGGGGTCGCCGTGTAGGAGTTCTAGGCGTAACGTGTGTTGGTTAGCAGGCATTGCTTACAAGCCTATACTCGGTCAGGGCCCCTTTTGGTCGTCAACGGTTCCGCTGTCTACAAGGCATTTCATTGAGGGGGAAGGGATAGTGACTGATCTGTGATCGGTGAATCGCGGAAGTGCATCGAGGCCATCAGAGGGTGGAACACTCTCGCCTGGTGTCTTAGGTTCTGGTGCACAACTGGCACACCTGGTACTGTATACACATTTGGTAGTATAGGATATGTACTTGGTCGCGTGGTTTCGTCCTCGAAGAAAATATGGCGAGAATATAGCAGTGGGTTCTAGATAAGTGATTAATATACATGAACGACGCGTCCCAGCATCATCGGTTGGCGTCTTACTCACTAATATGGGCCGGAGATGCATGTGTTTTGTGTGCTGTGACTTATTTGTACATGGATGCTGACAGGACAGGCTGCATCGAGTAACACATTATAACGGTCAGGACATACTCAGCATATTCGTGCGCATCCGAATGAATTGGTGCGTATCCGAATGAGCTCAATATGCAGGGCGAGCTGAGGATAGCTCTGAAGATGCACTGGAATGACGATGTGGTGTTTAGCTGCGTATGGCGGTTACATTAAATGTTGTAGGGTGGTAATGAGGCAAAATATTGCCCCGTAGTTGCAGCCATTATGGTCCGATCATGCCAACATCTCAAGTATGTGCAATTACACGAGGGAAGATGACTCGATCAACTGTTGGAGTTGACTATAACTTGATACTCGGTCAGGGCTTTGAATATTCGTGCGAAACATTCCTACAGGGGACCTGTGAAGTGCCTGTGAATCAGGTTGGTCCAGGAAAAAGCAAATGGAAAACCCAAAGGTTTTCTCCCTGCGGAAACGCCTGACTATTCTTGACATATTTGAAGGCCAGTGGTTGGTGGGGAGAAACTTTCGCCGCTAGCGCTTTTCCTAGGTCCTAAAACGAAAGGAGGCGGGGAACCGTATCTTACCATTTTCGTATTGCATACCTGGTAGGCGTTTAGCTTGAACCAGCCTGCCTGTAGGCTGAAAACATATTTTGCCAAGGATGCCATGCTCATGGTCTCCCAGGCACCAACTTCTCGCGATATACACCACGAGGACTCACAGCTCAGACGGCTAGCGCTGGATACACGTTTACCTTGTGGGGAACAGCGTTGAGCAACGCATTCGTTTCGAGTGACGATCGAGGTCGTTAAAAGGTCTCCTCGATTTTTTTCCTAGAATGAAACGTTCGATAATCGTATGAGGACACGAGCCCGCAGTAATCAACACCCCAGTTTCCCGAGACACAACTTACGGAAGGCTCACAGGTCCGACGACTGCGAGCATGACCTGGAAGTGTGTCATACGCCAAACGCCAAAGAGCAATGTTTCGTCTGCAGCTACCATCCAGCTGCTGAGACGACGACCGCGGTGTAGACAACTTCGCTTTTTTCACATGCACACGCGTTCTGTTTGAGTACAGCACACGAGCACGGCCGTTTCAATTCCGACTGCTCGATTCAGCAAAAAAACACCTTTTTTTTAGCCACAGGGCGTACCCGGTATATCATTGGACAAGTAAGTTGAGGACAAGTATGCATCAAAATAGCATGCTGCTGCTGTGCTGCGGCTGCTGCTGTGGGCCTGTGGAGTGGTAAGCGATTGACCTTTGCTTGGTATTTATGTCGCTTATGCAGCCCAGAGGTGTCCGACCGCGCTTACCCAATGGTGTCGCCCATTTCGGGCATGCGCGGATCAGCGGCGGACATCAGGGGGCAACGGTGGATCCCGCCTTTTACTTTTCAGGTACAGTAGTATCATAGGTCCTTTGGCTTACGACAGTATTTCTTGCATAAAATAAATTGATTAGCGGAAAGCACGAGAGCGTGAGTTAATTACATTCGATGGAAATCGACGAGCGGTGGGAATGCTGAACCCTAGCGCGATAAAAAAAGGCACGTGCCGGGGGGGAGAAGGGTAGACACCTGTGACCACGGCTTGCGCAGAAGGTCGTCGAGGGTGAAAACCTCCTACGAGCTAGGCTGGAAAGTGAAAGTGATGATTGAAAAAAAAAAGAAAAAGTATGATATGTCCTTTTGCTTATAGCAGTATCATATGCACATCTCCTGCATAAAACACTTACCACCGCGACTCATACCTTGTCACTCACTCAATAAAGTCGGTGAAGAATAAAGTAACACCCACACCCACGCCCTCATATCTGCTGCACACTGATTGATATAGTTCGGTATTACTAAAACGTGCTTCGCATACGTCACGCGGGAGATCGCTTCTTGCCTTTTTATTTGTGGCGATAACCAAACCCAGGTGCACCCTTTCCATTGGCAGTCCAGACCGGGTACAGCCTGGAATCGAGCCGAGACGCACCCCACGAGCCATCACGCGGTTGGGGGCCTGAAGCACACATCGTGCCCGTCTCTACATTCAGCAGTTTCTAGCAGGGGATGCTTGGTGTAGTTGATATGTTGAAGCTTCCGTTGAGCTTCATGCATTAAAATCAGGAAAAAAATCTGGAATGACGTGAGATAATCGCCAGGACAGAATACAAATGCACAAGAGGGTAATAAACAAGAGTGTTCCCCGCCTGACTGATACGATATGCCCTCCACCTAGCATGAGAGCAGGCGGTGGCATAATGATGGTGCGCTCGCGCTCGGTTGTTTTTTCTGTTCTCGATTGGCACAGGTGTGGAACTATCCTCCTGGTCTCTGTTCGAAACTTGGCAAAAAATCCCTCCTGGATTTACGTTGAGGTTGACCTTTCTTTGAGTTTGAGTTGTTGGGTTGGGATTTCTTGGAGTTGGAGATGCGCATGAGTTACTTTCTGGAATGAGATGACTAGGTTAGTGGACATGAGTTTCTGAGTGGCGACTTTTTTAGGTTTGGTACGAGTCCTTTACTATTCTACTAATAATTTTTAATTCGTAAGTTAGTTGGATTTTGGGAGTGAGAGTGTGGTTCGTTTTTCTGTTCGAGACCAAAGGTTCAGGATTTTGGTATTTTATATTCAGGTTTTTCGTGGATATACTTCGTATGTGAATTTGGACTCTGATTTACCATTATTCATGAGCTTGATTTTCAGCTTTGGATGTTGGGATTTCACCGTTGTTGAACTTGATCTGGGTGTTTGGTTCAGGTACTTTAGTCAACACTTGTTTCGACCCTGATTCACTTTGCTGATGACCGTTGGACTAACCGCCACGGGAAGGCTGAGTGTTGATTACCGGGTCGATGTTGAAGCCAAGTGAGTACGTGTTGTTTGGAAATTTGATATTTGAGATTTCAGTTTAAATCTGAGATTCCGGGGTCCTGGGGTATGTACGTATTTCGGTTTCGGTAAGATGTCACGATGATTCGATTTTTCGTTATGAACAGGTGTATTCGGGTTTAATTTGTTTAGGATGAACTTTCTGCCTATAAGATAATTGAGATTTTAATATATTGGGGGGGGGAGGATTATGGCTTGAGGCGTGGATATTTATCTTCAATTACAATTCTTGAAATTTGGGTTCCGGGTGATCGTGGTTTATCACCATGTCATTTTATCGTGAGCGATGTTTGGCTATCCCATTCACCAAGTAGAGAGCAGAGGGTCTGTTCAGGATGCGCACGTACTTGGTGCATGGATTTATGTGTAGTGGTTTTTGGGTGTTCCACACAGGAAATAGGTGTGTTTCTGTGTGGAGCGGTCGGCGAGTTGGGACGTGTTTTGTCTACTACTTTTTCTCCTACTTGTTGTTGTTGTTCTTCTTCTTCTCGTGCCCCCCCTCCTTGTGTTGTGTTCTGCGTCAATGATCTTTGCACCCTGACGGGCGATTGTAGACTGAAACAGGCTGGGCCCATCACATCAGTGAGTACACCGAACAAAATGCTACTCCTGCACTGCTTCACTACTATTGTTGTTGGTCGTCATTGCGGTATGGCACGATAATATTCGACGGCAGGTTATCTTGGAACCTTGAGTCTGAATTCCATGGGAAGTTGGAACCGGACAAAAACAGGGTTTCTCTTCATCGTGTAGAAACCTAGGGTAGTGCCGTCGATAGACATGAGCCACTTCCGATCACTGCCCAAAAATGAAAAAGCCGTGATTTGAACACACAGCCCCTCCTGTCGCCGCCGCCGATTTCTCGCCTCACAGGGAACGAGATTACGTCGAACTTTTGAAGCCGAATGCTCCACTGCTCTGAGAGTGCTCGCTGAATCATTCTGCAGTAGAAGTGCACCGGACGTTCCTGAGCCCCTCACATTAGGAGCTTAATATCCAATCCAGTATAAAGAAGTTCGTTCGTGCCACCCGACTCGCACTTGTATGCGCTAGCCGTAAAATGCATCCACGAGAAATAAAATCGATCCTAACTGGTAGTTCCATACTTGAGGAGCTCAATTGGTCAGAAACCTTTGGCCCAAAAACGTGCAACCCCTACCGTGGGTTGACTCCGCTACCAAGTTTGAGGGTCGTTGATGCGGCGTGGTCGTAGTTCTCGCTCGAGGCATTAGAGCCTGACCCATTTCTGGCCATTTTTTCTAGACGAAACTGGGTTAGACACAGCATCAACGACCCTCAAACTTGGAAGCGAGCATTCGCAGAGCAGTGGGGCATACGGCCTCGAAGGTTTGACGTCATCTCGCTCCCTGTATGGCGAGGAATCATCGGGGGTGGTTGGTGTTGTCTGTCGAAAGCGCAGTTTTTTCCTGCTGCGGCATGCGTGGGTTTTAACACCATGAAGGGGAAATTCTGTTCAGTTTCCCGGTTTCGGGTCCCATACGAGTCAGCCTGGTAGAAACTCAAGCATACCCTCACCTAGCCGGTCGCCCTGATGGCTCAATGGTACCCTCGAGTGCTGTTGTTATTGATAGTATCGATTTGATTCCGTGAATTCAAATCCCACCGCAGTGTAGCACTACATTCTTCCGAAGATAGAACAGGAATCGACCGCTGAGAGAACTCGTGGCGTTGGCAGGCTAAATCCGACGCAAGTCGACGAGGGAAGGAATGACGCAGTGTCCTCGCTACAAAACCGTAGTGGGAAGGAGGAGGAGAGTCTGCTGCGTGACACCGAAGATGAGTTACGACTAGGAGGTAAAGAGGAAAGCCTAACATTTAGAGTCGGGAAAGAAAAACAAAATATAAAGAAAAAGGCAATATCAAGACACTAAGCAGGCCGGAAAGTCACAGAAAGACACGCACGCGCTATCGTCGTCGATGGAGACCTTTGTTCGTTTTAGTAAACACAATGATGGGCGACGTCGATAAGGTACGCCTGCCCCGTAGACCCTGATGTTTGCGGTGTTGTACATCTCTTTCACACGTAGTATACTATTCTGTACTAAATTCAAGGTAACACCCTTCAAATATTCGGTCGGCATCCTACTGTAGATATACTATGTTAAAATGATACGATGCTGTTTGCAAATGTCAGACCGAAGCTGTGGTATCATTGGAGCTGTACAGACAACACTTCCACGACGAGCCTGACAAAATTCGCAAAGTAGGCTCATAAAGGGGATATCTTCTGACCGAAGTTAGCAGCGACATCCACCGCCCCATTTGTGTCGATGTCGGACCGGGGATAATGACTGCTCCTGCTGCTCTAGCATGGGAAACTCCCACCGAAAGATCGATGTACTGGCGGTATCTTTGCTCTCTCCTCATAAAATACCGATATAACGTGTTGGAGCAGCTGTTTTGTACGAGTGCCAAAAAATGTTGTTTCAGCAGCAGCAGACAGGTGCTGATGCTTTTGCTGCTGCAAGCGTTGTAGCAGCACGAGTTACAGCAGCAGGAGAAGGTGGTGGTCCACAGTCGGCACGGAAGCCATCCGACTCAGTAGTTGGTGGAGCAGCACTTTATAGCTTCTTGGATTAGGGGGGAGTGGTTAAGCGTGTATCATGGGCTATAGCAGCTGTCCCGTAGCTACACTGTCCCATGGAGTCCAGACGGATGAAAAAAAACGGACAATCGACCATAATGTTGAAACAAACTCACGTCAGCGTGTACGCATGCACCTTTTAGTTTCGTACGACACAAGGGGCGGCCCATGAAACCCACGGGCTCGCCCACGTAAATGTCAGGCTGGCCTACGTAATTGTCAGGCCAGCCCATATAGCGCCCGTGTCTCCTGGGCCTCGCTGTCATGTGATGGGCCGAGCCGGGCCAGGCCTAGCCTAGACTGTTGACCGTTTGGTGCACCGGCCCGAGTCAGGCCGTGGCCTACCCTTCTAAACGCTGATGGGCAGGGCCGGACCGTGGCCGATCTTGAGAACAAATGATGGACCGACCCACCAGCGTCGGTCCATGGCGAACCGTTACTTAGGAGATGGCACTAAAGGAGGTCAGCGGGCGGCAGCAGCTGCATACGAGTCATATTATACAGTGCGTTCACCGAACCCCCGACGCGAGTCAGCACTGGACAACTTTGAGCCCGGGGAGATGCACCACAGAAGTAGAACAAAAGCAGAGATCAGCGCGCAACAGCAGCAGTACTGCGAGAGAGAGCAATCGGGCATTTAAAGGTACGATACACGTAACCCGACTGTACATACATACATACAATCACAATCGATATTCGTCTGATTATTGTAGTTATGACTGAAAAGCATGGCCATGATCATGTGCACACCTGGTACCAGTAGTCACGACCAACAACCAAGTCGTATTACTGCTGTGATGCTTGTCAGCAATCATGCTATTATTAGAAACTTTTCCCTTAGATAGGACACGAAAATACAATTCTCTCTCCCACTTTTTTTCTTTATAATCATCACTTTCACTTTTCAGCCTGACTCGTACTGGTAAGAGGTTTTACCCTCAACGACCTTCTGGACAAGCCGTGGTCACAGGTGTCTACCTTTCTTCCCCCCGGTCCGTGCCTTTATTTTTCGTCGCGCATAGGGTTCAGCATTCCCACTGCTTGTCGAATTTCATCGCATTTAGCTAACTCACGCTCTCACACTTTCCGCTGATCAATTTATTTTCTGCAAGAAAAAGTCCCTAGCATGCACTCGGTGATACCTGAACCCACGAAGTTGATCTTGATAGGGGCACGGACTACCTACCAGGCCACCGGGGACGGCCCTATAGTCTTGAAATAAAGACACTGGTATTGAATCAAGTGATCTACGTGGAGTGGGGTTCCTCGCTGAACTTGCCCAGCGAACCATGAGAACACCTCCAGCCAACAACTGCGACCTTTGTGTAACCACAGCTGCGGGTGTATGGCCGGTGCATTTTTCAGTTTAGGGTTTATCAGCGACTCTAAAGCAGACCCGGTCAGATAAACGACGTGTAGTGATCACGGTAAAAAAAAACGAAAGGTTTAGTTTTAGTCGATCGGGAGGCTAAACCCAGGGGGGATTTCGAATGTACTCCGTTGAGCGTACTGTCGCTTTTACGGTCTTTATTCATCTATATCCTCGGTCATTTGCAGAGTGACGGAGCCAAGGCGGGCGCCAGCCAACCCTGGCGAAGCTCCTTTCGTATTCTAGTGAATACAGATGAAAACGATGCCTGTGTTTTAGTCGACGTGCTTGGCGATAAAAGCCGCTATCTTGGGCTCTCCGACGATGCTGTCGTGGAGAGCGATGAGGTTAGGATAGGAGTCGACGATGGTGTTGGGGACTCCGACGAAATGTCCGTTCCTCAGCTTATTCAGCCGGTTTGCGATCAGGATGTCAGCCACGCTCATCTGACAGTGTACACGTTGGGGAGGGAGTCGGACACGGAGGGGGGGAGAACGGAGAATGGCTCGCACGATACGACATAATCAAGTGCGGGTGAAAAATAGTAACCTCGTCGCGACCACACCGGACCAGACGAGAGGGAACGTATACTGATTCGTTGATATATATCTGCCGATCAGAGTTCGCAAGGTCTGGGGGCCATTGCCGCAAGATGCATAGACCGTGCTGCAAAGCCAGCCTTTAGACTATGGGACATCACAACAGACTTGACAGGAGTCGCGAGCGGGCTAGGGCATCCGGTGCCGAGCGGCCCGCGGTGAACGTATTCAAGCATCGCACCATATCGTAGAAGTAGATGCCTCTGGATGCCGCTAGCTTTTTCTCGACGTTCGCGAGCCACCTGTCCTCCATTTCACCGCGCCGGTTCGTGGTGCATAAGTTAAGCGGACGTCGAGCAACTACAGAAAGTCAACGTGTGAGGCTATTTTGTTCTCTGAGCGGTACGCAACATCTCTCAGCTTAGGTCGGGCAGGATGGCATAGACGGGAAAGGGGTCTTACGTTAGTTTCAGTAAACACAACGATTTTCTTGCGTGTCGTTCCGTGAAAAAGTCGAGCCAAGATAATGTCTTACCTCAAAATTCCACATTTTTCGTAAGCTCTGTCGTGTGCTGCACCGAACGCTTGTCATAACTTGGGACGACGTCTAATCAATTACACGTCTAATCAATTACACGGCAGTGTCGAGAATGAGGTTAATCATCATCTCGGTGGTTACTTTACGATGCTGGAGGGGCACGAATCAACAATTAGCCTTTTTGCCTGGATCGAGGGCGATCGTAATGACAGTGTAACGCGTACATCCCGCGTACAGTAAGCTGCATGCATGGCATACACACAGCAATGCGAAGCGAGCTGTCTACCCAAGGGAGGAGCCCAAAGTGTTTGGCGTATGCAACAATTAATGGGATTATTAATAGCAACAAACGCAACAACGAAGTAAAGGCTTACTCAAGAACCAGCCCAAAGGTAGTAGAGTTACAACCTAACCAACCACGGCACGTAAAGCACGCGACAAGAGCCTCGGTCAAGACATCCAACAGAAGCGACTGTGACCTTTCCCGACCCAACTCAAGAAACATATCGCTGTGGGTTGGTCATAATAGAAAATAGCGTTGCGGTCGATGCAGCCGCCAAACACCAATATGTTTGGTCGGGCTTGAACGAAGGAAACTTACGCCCGCTAGTAAGAAACCGAAACATCGGCCTGAGGCTGAGGGCCTTGTTTTGTGGCCACCACGAGAGCACGCTGTTTCTTAGCTATCATACACCAGGTAGGATTTAGTGTGGAGACGGCCGCCGAGCCTACTTTCTTGCGCCGAATTGCCTGATTTTTCAATATTTCGAGGCTGGCTTTCTTACTGACGCGTTCCTTCCTAGCGGGCCGGTACTATACTGTACGTATTACATACTTCGTCTGGACTCTGATTATAACAGATTCATAGCAATAGTTGTAGATATCGTGAGACTTTCGGGCATAGTGTTTCAATGGTTTTCATAGTTGTACCACGGCGAGCTCGGCAGTCTAGCCTGCTCAGTTTACCCACAAAACTTGTTGCATGCATTGTGTCCACGTGTCCGCGTGTGTATGGTGTGCACAATGTACACGACGTGCGATTCTTCCACCCAGAATAGTTTTTTACGCACGGACAGGGGCACTTTGGAGAAACGCAACGGTATTGAAATCACAGTAGTAGTAGTAGTCAACGCAATACATAAATCTCAAGACGACAGACGCCTCCTCGTGCCTCGAACGGAAAGCAAACCCGTCTACACTGTGACGATATTAACTTCTGGTGCTCACCTTCGGATGTCCGCAAGCAGTATGACTTGAACGCGCAAACGCTAACCGGAAAACCAATACAACACGCCAGTGGGGATCATTTGGCAACAGTTCACCAGTGCTACTGTAGCTGGTTTTTCGCTGCCTGTAATGTTTAGATACCGTGAAAAGTATTCTGTTGACCATAATTGACTGTAGTACAGACGGCTCTGGAGCCGTGTATCATATACTGCTGTGTACGTAAGGCCATGCCAACAAGCACGCCAGGTGGAGGCTCACCTGGGAAAGTAGTCCACGGCCAGGTCCTCGAACATTTCCCGCTGAGTCCCCCACACGGTCGCGACGACAGCAGGAAGAGGCGGTGGGCACGGGTTTAGGTGGGACAGTCCACCGGCGAGACACGAACAACGGACGGGTGGAGCACGAGACAGCCACTTTCGCCAGGGGATGTCCATCGGGGTCTGAAGCACTACTCCATACCTGATGTATGCTACTAGAAGGTAGTACCAAGGACAATGCCGGACGCCTAGAGTAGCAAGAAACAGGAAAGTTGCTACATGCTTGATTTCTTGTCGCAGAAGGGGTGCGACCTACGCTAACTTCAGAACAATGACGCCCGAAAGCGTTAGCCTCCTGTCAAGATCAGCCTGTCTTTACTTCTTAATGGGTGGCCTGCACTGAATGGCATTAGTGTCCCGAAACCAGACTAACCCGAGAGGACAACCAAACAATTCGGCAACGCTTCAAGCCCGTCTCACACGCGTGCTGTGTGAAGCGTGTGCTGATTCTCCCTTCCTCTTTGAGCGTTTCTTTCCGTGAGCTCGATGTGCGAGGCGAATATAATCGACAAACTTTTCCCCGAGATATGTACTTCGAGCTTTCACCTTCCTGTTCCAGAGTCTGGCGCTGTTCTCTACCACGCACCTTCTTCTCCTCGTCTTCCTCCACTAAAGCCGGGCGGAAGTTGACGTAAAGGTCCATCGCGCAGTACAGCACAGCGTCGCAGTTGGCCGCCTCAAAATCGTCGGAAGGGTACAGTCCTGCAACACATACAACAAGACGGTTTTTATCTCCCGAGCAACGCATGAGACAAAGGCAACGAGAACGACGAGGGGAGGGGTATGCTCGATAGGAGACATGCACTCGATATCATGCATGGCCGTAGTCGTTTGACCATAGGCCCTCGCATCCATACAACGCCGGGACGGAGCATGTTGGGTTTTCACCGACCAAGCAGACATTGCTGGCACCAAGCGCGAAGCACCGTGAGGCGCCTAGCGAGTCGTATGAAGGGTCAGCTGTACCTACCACTAAGAACCGCGTATGAAGTGGACTCGCATATGGGCGACTCCTTCAGTGATTTATTTTTAATTTCCGGTGTAGGCATTTCCAGAGACGGCAATGGGAGTACTATGTAACTGCCTCTTGGGTGACTTGCCATAAACACTTTCTGACACGTGATACGATCATTCCCACTTACGCGGAGTAAAGGTTATTAACCTCGCACAAACGATCTAACTTGGCAGCCAGCTGTGACCGACCGCCAAAAAACAAAAACGAAAAAAGCTGTAGCCTGGTTGTCTAACTCACGTAGTGAGCGGCATGTTTTACAGTGTCGTTGCCAACCGACGCTAACCCTACCTATACATA
>JBBMHQ010069309.1:0-27356 GCA_037834295.1 Postelsia palmaeformis
TACGATTTGATTGGTTCATCGATGATGTATTATGTCAAACCCAGAACGGCCAAAAACCACTTTTTTCGCCCCAAAAAACACAAATTAGCAACCCTAACAGTATTCTGCTGGATTTCTGCATGTACTTGCTCCGCACGGGTACTCGCCAGAGGGGTGGTGCTCTTTTTTTGGCCACACCTATCCCTCCTCTTACCGCTAGGTCCATCAACACTTGCCACGGCTACGCTAGCGACTCGCGCTATCGTTTTTACAACGGTTTTGGTGACCCTAGTCTGCTTACTCCCCAAACCGGGTAGAGGCACCCGGCGCGGGCGCCTTTACGTTTTTTTTCGTTCACCACTATCCCTTCGCGCTCATGCGCCTTGGCCAGCCTACAGTCCGGTCGAGAGTGATAGTCGCAGTTACGACACATAGGATAGGTGCACGGCTCTTTCCCGCGTCGCCCCCCGGCGACCTGCCCCATTCATCCGACGGCTTGTATGGCTGGGGATCGAACGTCACGCTTTTGTCCCGCCCGTGCGCCGCCGTCAGCTCCGACACAATCGGCTTTTCAATATTTGCCATCGATGTGATCAGCTATCGGTCGGGGCAAGGAGATGTGCCAGTGATAGCCGATGCATACGTGGTTAGAGGAGGGGTGGGTGCCGCCCGTGAGGCGTCGGTATCGTGCTTTTTGGCGCGGGTACGTGAGGCTTGATATATGAGAAAAGGGTCTCCGCGAATAAGTTCTACGCGCACGTGAGAAATGATACCAACTTCGAAAGTAGCCATCAGTGAGGTTTGCCACGGGCGTTTGTACGGCGAGACGTTCGTGAGTGCGGTACGTTTAGCTTCGGCGAGCAGGCGTGCGTATGCTTGCGTCACGCGCAGTCGGTACGAGTCGACAAATTCACTACTGACCCGCTGTAGGGTAGATACGGTGCGAGCGAGACGGACGATGCGATTAACAGGGCTGAACAAGTTGGTAAAAGTATTCACCCACTCGTGTCAGTTGCGTGGCGCTCCGCTATCTACATACTCCGTGCCTAGCTGTGCAGTATCTTTGTCCTTGCGCCACTCTAACGTCTCACACTGTACCTGGTGCATCGTGCTAGGTGCCCCGCCGGTCAGTAGGTGTGCGAGATGTCTCACAGCGTGGTGGTCAATGACCGAGTCAGGAGTACCATCACGGGCGTGCAAGCGGATGTGAGAGTCGAAGAGTGCCAAAATTTCAGGCACGTCATTTATTGGCAAACCGGGCAATCTGAGGGAGGGTGGGAGATCTGAGGTTTTCATCGAACATTTTCCGTACTCGCCCTCGTCGCGCGGGTGGTGTGTGCTCGGGGTTATTCCAGCAGCGGTTTTCCATGCTGGGGGAAGGGTTGTTGTAGCAGAGGTTCTACGTGCTGTCTGGGCTGTGAGTAAGGTTGGTCAGGGGGAGGGGTACGGCTGCTGCTCGAGGTACTCGACTGCCGGATGGGCGTGGCTGGGGTAGGAAGGTTCTGCACACGCTCAAAAACAACGTCTAGATTTTGCTGCAGTGGAGGCAGCGACTCCCTTCACCTCTCAAACGTGACTCGCCGTCGGACCCCTCACCGATGTCTTGCCGGCTGGAAGCACAATCTCCATGACCCACGGCTACGGCGTAGTCCCGTCGAGCATGCACTTCCGTAGGTACGCCGTGGTCTCGATCCTCACCGTGTCGTTCGCGGTGAGGTGGCTCGGTGCTGCAGAGAGGTCCTCAACCAAGCTTAATCCCTCACCAGCAGCGCCACCAAGTGTCGGAGAAGTTGTGGGAGCGGAGATTTCCGCTGCTGCTGCTGTCATCGTCTCAAGCGTGCCAGTCGCAGCGCCTGCGGTTTCTTCCTCTTCTTTCTCTTTCTCGTCGACCTTCTCGCCGTCTCCTTCCGCAGCTCCCTCCTCTTCAGGGGGCGCCGAGGCGGTGAAGGAGTTTTCCGACGGCGAGGGCATCGGCCCGACCGAGGTCGTTGCCGCGTGGTGGGCTTCCCCGATGCTTTTCTTAGAGTGCGACCCCGAGAGCGGCATATATCTGACGGCGGTTGTAATCACGATTAGAGATCCCACACTGGTCATCAAAATCAATGTCGGTTCTCTCTCGGATCCCGGAGTCGAAGTGGAGAGGGCGGTCTTGCTGATCAGGTACTCGTCACGTAACTGGTGTTGGAGCGTAAAGGGCGTCGCAGTACTGGCGTCGGAGCGGAGAGGACGTCATCGTGCTGAGAGTCTCTTGTCGATCGTCTTGAATCAGCGGACGCACGCTGGCCTTTGTCCTTCTTCTGTTTAGCAAGGAGATGTTATTGCCTACCGAGAGCGAGTGTACTAGTCCAACCGTGAGGCGTGGCCCCACGATCGGGTGCGGCGGAACTAGACACCGTTTTGGCAAAAGAGATTTGGGGACGGGTCAACGTCGCCTATGACGGGTGATACCGCTTGTGGCCCAGGATCGTATACTGCTTGACCGGTAACGTGTCTTTTCGCGCATGCGTGTCTAGGATCCACGATAGGTATCCACGACCTGTCTTCCACATATATACTTTTTCATAAACATACCAACGAAGCAGAACGAAAATACCCCAAAAAGATTTGGTCAAGTTTTGTGCAATTTTGGCAAATTCGCATTTCCAGAACCTTTCATTTTTTGCAAATACTCTGCCAAATATACTGTTAGAAATGCCCCTTACCGGATGAAGTCGCCCTTCTTCAAGCCAAAACGATCCCAATGAGCTTTATACAGCAATCTTCGCAGGACATCATGCTGATGAAGCGAGCGGTACGAAAGTGCGCCGAGGAGGGTCGCATTCTCTGCTGATTTCCCGATGATGACTTAGTTATCGAAAAACTTCGTTGAGGAGGGTGTTGATTGTTGGTGGGAGAGTTCGGTTTTCGCGAAGATTCGAGGTGAGGTTTGGGGCACCGCCCCGGCATGTCGGGAGGGTTGCAAAGTTCGTTTTTGGAGTGGTGTTGATGACATTTTTGAGAAGGATTAAGGCGGATTTGAAAAGTTGCGTTCAGGGAGGGTGGTAACTTGGTTCTCGAGGAGTGCCAGGGCGTCACCACCGCGGACGGGCACCGCTCTCGGGCTCCGGGTGGGAATAGTCATTGTCGGGTATTCATGCAATCGATTTAGCCTGCGAAAGTTTCCAGGCTCCTGGTCATGGGGGCAGTCTGAATGTTGTTTCGCTTGACTACTGGCGTTCAAGATCCGACAGGGTGTGACGGGTGCTGCCCTCGGACTCTGGAGGGGGGGACCGCATGGTCTGTTATTTTTGCATTTATTCGGCTTCCGGGATTCTTCAGGTTCCTGCTCAAGGGGGCGGCCTGTCGTTGGTTGATATTTGACCACTGGCGTTCAGAAATCGACAGGGTGTGACGTCATCGTTGATAGGTAGACAGGGTTGAACGGGTTTGGTGCACAGTCATTGCACAATGCCGTGAGCCCCCCGCTCACGGTCGTGACCAGGGAAGTTCCGTAGAGAAGGCTCGCGTTAAATGACTAGAAAGGTCTCATCCTTTATAGTTTGGGGGGGAATCCCGTGCCGTTTACCGCCTTAGTGAGTTAGGCGGCCCACGAGAGGTGCGTGCTGAAAATGCCTTTTCGTGACGGAAAAGGCCGGGTCCCCTCTCATTAGCTTGATTGGCTCCGGGGCGTTCTTAACGACTGCAAAAAGTAGCAAACATCATGCTGATTAGCAAGTCCAAATCATTAAGCAAAATTCTGAACAAAAACAAAAGCTTGCTAAGGCGGAACACTGAACAATTGACTATATTTGGTGAATGCTCGCATGATAACTACCTCAAACATATTTCCAACCCTCTACGGCAAGAGCGCTGGCACAGGAAAGACCCTCGACACAGCGCATGCATGTAAGAGATCAACTGTCCTTATAGCCCGGCCATAATCGCATGGAAAAGATGGTGCATCTGCTGTTTGTGTTTGGCGTTTCAAACCAGCATGCACATGGGGTTAACTGCCAGTAGCGCCAGCCCAACCTTGGCTGCTGTCGATGCAACCGTGTATCCACTGTACCTCCCTCTATGACACAAGTTGTAGCGTGTCTAGCGTGGGGCGTCGTGACTTGGTTTGGCTTGTACCACCTTGCATTGGCGTTACTGGGCTGAGTTTGAAAAAATATATACAAGTTTCTCGTTCCATAAACTTGACAAAAAACAGAAGGTGTAATCGGCAAGGAAACTATTGGCATTGTTTCCGCGGTTTTGGCATGTTAATTGTTCCTCTTTTTTGAAAATTATTATTTGTTTCCTTTGAAATTCGTCGTTAAAATCGGCCTTTATCGAATCCCGGATCCACCGTCTACGATATGGCGTGACTAGTGTTCCCCGTCGTGACCAGCTGGGGAGGATGTCCCGACGGTGTTACGAGAACACCAGGGGTTTCTAGAGAAGGCCACGGCGTAACAATCAAAGGCGACAATGCGAATGGAACCCAAAGAACAATGCCCACCCATAGATCAGACATTAAGTTGAGTGGGCCCCTCGGGCCCACAAAATCTGAAGCTTCCGTCATTCGTTCTAATATTCTCGGTGCTATACTACGCAAGAAGGATACCAGACAGATCAACCGCTTGAAACAAAGGCACGTCAGCTAGAATAACAGGTGCATTGGAGCGATGGTCAGTCTCTGCATGAACGTTGTCAGAGCGTGGACGTGTCTTATAGCCAGGTCCGGTGCATGGCACGGGCTGTCCCTTTGGAAAAAAAAAAAAAAACGGCGTGTAAGTGTCAATGATTAGGCCACTGGGCCCAAGGAGGTCCCACCATCTGTGATAAACACGAAAAAAGCACTGCCGCACACCAATAGGCGAACAGCGTGCGGCACGACTCTCTGGCACATATCCCGCTGGCATGTGAGAATATGCGTTATCGCTTTTTTTGAAAATCTCACAGCATTAAAAGTTTGTATTTACTTCCCTCAACACGATAGTATTTGCCTAGTGCAGGGCATGGAAAAGTACCAAAACTCCTAACCGCCCCCGCAGAGGGGCTGAATACTTGTTTTGTCACCTGTTTGTTTACGGGAAAAGCGTCCGAGTATGATTTGCGGGGCAGTGCTCAGGTACTAAAGAGGCGTAAGTACGTACTCGTACGTGTACAACGGCGTCGCCTTTCGTTATTGAATACATGGCACCTTCTATACCATACTAGGCGCAAGGTCTCTCCTTGGGGTGTGAATACCTTGAAATACCGGGGTCGTCGCAAGTTCAAAAAGCGGGTCACACGCTAGCTGATCTAGGCAGAAACGTGAGCCATGGGTTTCTGTATTGCTCGAAGAATACAGGAATACTAGTCAACAGCAACTGAGCCAATATATTCTTTTGATGAAAACTGCACCAGTATATTCACGTGGTACCATGGGTTGACCAATATTATTTTTTTTCATATCTTCCACTACCTTCGCACTGCGCAGATGTAGTACTTTTTGAAGCAGCAAGCGCCTTGAATGAAGTTCCTGGCACATGACTTATGTGACTGCTAACTATGTTATCCCTAAATACTACTGCTAGTGCACGACCAATCACTAAGACAATACAGGCAACCTCACGATGAACTATGGGATCAAGTAACCACACGCTCTCATTGGTTGGGGCATGACAAATATGATGTTATGATGGACAAAATTAACATAAATTCGTAGATAGATGCACTACAAGAGGAATCAGCATGAAAATATCCTGCACTACTACCTTACTACTTCAAATATTGTAGGAACCCAGCATGCAAGCAATACCATGGATCGCAGGTATTAGTATAGAAGCGGCATTCTTCAAAATATACTCCCACCACTGTAACACAGATAGATGTACGGTGTAAAGAACAAATTCAGCATGCACGTTACAAAATTGTACTAGGTATACTACTGCGACTACTCAAGACATTCTGTGAACAATTAATGTACGTACCAGATATCTATTAATAGTATGGAAAAAGGCATCTACAGCTCTTGGCCAGGTAGTGACAGTATGCTGCCGGCAAGAGCAGCAATAGCGGGCATCCCTACGATTTTTGTTTATATCTGCCGCTAACCCTAACTCGACCTTTTAGCTACTACACCAGTACAGGTATTGCTACTCCTATGGGAGCGGGCGTTATAGTTGCAGCATGCACACGGTAGCTTAGGCTGTTTGAAAAAAAGTCTACCTGGTACAGCTCAACGTTCATGATAACATCCTCTTTTGAACTATGCGGGAACATGTGACTCTATTTCGAGGGTCTTTGATTCAACAATAATGGGTGCTGACAGAATTGAGAAAATCTAAAGTTTACCTCAGAAAGCTCTTCGCAGGAGCATTCGAATGAGCCTTTCAAATAAGCGGGATCGCGCTGCTAAGCGCAAAATCGAGTGTTCACCGTCGCTCCAGAGGGTACGTCACCCTACAAACATCACCATATGTCAACAACTATGGCGAGTTCGCCGAAACAAGTGGCAGATCTGGAAAGTTAGCTTCGTCGGCGATTTCATGGCAAATAATTCATCCCCGATCTCCTTCTGGACTCGGCAAAAAAAAACTCATTGGTATATTGAACTTTAACTCTAACAATGGGATAAAAAAGCTGTGGTGAAAAAAATATAAAATGTGGGAATTGGGTCGACTTTTTGATTTTAGGGCGCACACGACTCGACTCAAGCCGTGTAATACACATGAGCTGATTTTCCGCAAGAATGTAGGAACTCTTGTGGCTGCGTGGTGAAAATGAAAATATTTTTAGGGTCTTTTTTAACGACACTCTAAAAACTTGTCCAAACCACTACCTTTTAGAAAATTGGGCGTTTGAGCCTTGTCAAAAACTTGACGAATGGAATAGCACGTCAATTTTTCCCTAAACTTGACGACGAAGGGCTGGAGGAATATCCATTCAAAAGCTTGGCGAAAAACTTGCATTCTTGGCAAACCCAAATTCCCAAAACAAAACAATTTTCGCAACTTTTACGCTAAGTACATGTCGTCAGTAACGACCCTTGGAGGGCCATGTCAGGGGTTCGAGACTCGCCGAGCTCGTCTGTTTTTTCTAAAACAGTTAAACGTCAGTGTGATATGTTGTTTTTCGCCAACTTAGAAAATAACAAGGTCGTCGATCATATTTGTATAACCAAGGTCGTCATGGAGATGTATTTGCTTTTCAAATAGGCGATGGCAGTCAAAAGTTACGACTGGTTGAATTCAATGCATGGTAACAAGTTCGCGCACTATACTCGTACTTTTTACTTTTCTGCGTTCATGTCAGAAAGAGTGGCAATTTTACAAAAGCAACGAGTCACGGAAAACGGATTAAGTCGTGTGAAGACATAGGTACAGTTGGGGCACGGTGAAAACAAAACCTTCATTTAGTTGTCACGAAAGATAATGAATGACTGTCAAATAGGTAATCAGGGCAATAACAGCAGTAGAATTCTGACATCACTATCGACATCAGCAGGCAGCGCTCGGTGGAGAACGAACAATGAAGGGAATTTTGGAAACTTTATCTGCACTGGCCATGAAACTAGCCTTGTGGTCTCTGTTTGGGATTTAGAAAAGTCTTTTACACAAAACTTGTCTGTCTGTCTGCATAATTTTTTCCTATATGTCTGCATAAAGCTTGTCTGGCTGATTAGAATCAGAATCACTCTACGGTCACCAACGGACAAATTTCTTGCGAAACATCGACGCCCTACATGCCGCACGTTTCAAGTCGCATCACATCGACACCCTTGCAGAGGCGATTGTCATGGTACAAACAACATCTCTTTACGTGCCCTGTGTGTGGACATATCCGATTTCACTTTCACAAACTCCCCGATATCAGAGTTGATCATCAGCACTGTCGATCGGGGTGGTGGGTCCAGAGCAGCTGGAATCGCTCTCTCGGGGGCAGCCGAAAAACTCGTCCTTGAGTCATTCTCCGAATGGAATCGGCTATAGTTGTGCTGCAAGCGATAAAAGACGCGAGATGCAGGGCAACAGAAAAATATTGGTCACGTACAGACGATACCTTCCTAAACGGTAACGTTCAAGCAGCATGCATCAGGTCGAATCATCAGGTCGAAGCCCTCGTGGAGGTGATCGTCATGGTACAAACCACATCTTATTGCGTGGCCTGTGAGTGGAGTTGTCAGATATTATTCCAGCATCCCATTCGGGGATGCGTCCCCATCGCGAAAAGGTCGAGCAGCATCCAAAGACCCCTAAGCAGCAGTGAATAAAGCTAGGATGTACAGACACCAAAGCAGGAGCTCTGCTGAAAAACTGATACCTAGTACTCGTCGATAGTGTGAGCTCGTCGAGATCTTGCACACCTCCGACCGTAGTTTCCTTGACATCATTCCCGCAGCAGCAGCAGGCACACGTTACGCTGGAGAGCTTTTTTCTCCTGACAGCGCGCTTGGGCTATACCCGAGGTGTCGATGTACACAAGGCCAAGCTACGACTACAGTGTACTTCGAAGAAACTAGTGGTGACCTCATGAGCACCTGCAGTAGTCATATATGCGATGCATAATCCTGGGCCAATACGAATTATACTCTGTATTGTGCTGAGCGAACAAGGACAAACAATCTACGCACTATACGGGCGAACGTACGCCGCCGTGGGGATCTCAATACAATACACATTATTAGTCTCTTCGGCTTTTGATACGTTCGCAGTAATGTAGACATATGCCAACATAAAGAGTTACAAAAGGTAAAAAAAAACAGGCCACAGGATGATTACGTACCTTTTAGGAAAAAGCTTCGCATATGGGCCACGGGCTTTGCAACATTTAGTTCCTTGTCGTATGAAAAAATTGATATGTCGTACGTGTATTCATCTCATACGTGTTGTTGCTGTTCTCACACTAAGGGCCGTTCTTATCGGAGCAACTTCATTTCCAAAATTTCCGAAAAAAAAACTTAGGTTTCCAAAAAAACAGTATTTATTTGGAAATTTGGAATTTTCACAGAGAGCAAAATATTCGGAAGGCTTCGCATTCCAATATTTGGAATTTTTTTTTGGAAAATATGGAAGTCCTAAAAATTGCGCGAAAAAAAATTTCGGAAATTTTGGAAAAATGTTGCCCGATAAGAATGACCCTTAATACATATATAGCTGGCCTACCGGTACAAGAGTTAACCCCTTTAAAGCCGCACAGTCCCGTCTGGAGTGGAATACTCGAAATGTAAAAAGTTGGTGTGCACGACGGAACTGCTGTTCTACGAGGAAACTTATTTTTCACTCGCCGATATTTTACTTCCTGAAAAATGTATTTGCGTTCGGACCTATTTATGGCAGTCTTCATTCTGATGTCGACCCTTCACAATGCGTACCAGGTATATGGATATGACGTAAAGGCCTTCCTAAATGAACACAGGTATCTACAAGGTAGATATGTTTGATTTTCAATCATACGCTTCAGTATTTGCAAACAAAAGTGTCTATAGTATGACGTGTATGCATCACACGATGTCCGGAACTCAGGATAGATCGTACCTGGTTTGTTTTACTCAAAGGGAGAAAGATCGAGTGCGTCCGTACGTAAAACAGTCGTAAATATTTCTCAACCGGGAATTTAGACTATCGGGAATAGGTGGTTTTCTTGATCAACAAAGTAAGAGAGGATCACAAGCACAACTAAAAGAGTACAAAAAAAAATACTGCTAGAAATCGGGAACCAATATGATAATAATCTGCAGTTTGTTGATGTAGAGAAAATTATGCGTTATGGTTCATATTCTTCCGCTGGGTACGTTTCAGTCGTACGTAGCTTACTTCGACAGTCGCAGCGAGCACTGTGTGGTTGACCGAGCTTGTGGAACTCCCAAGGGTATACCGCACGGAGCCATGTTGGCAGACTCGTACAACACGCGAACAGACAGGACCCGTGGCTTGCACCTGGACAGCGGTTGCTCGCTGGGGCAGGTATTCGTAATGCTTGGTATGTTCATATACTATTATGGTGATTGAAGAGAAGTCTTGCAATGTAACTGGATAGTCTCGCTGGTACCACTGATGCGATCGTAACGAGGTGCAGATGATTGCCAGTTCACGAGGTGTGTGCGTTTGGAAATGGTTCAGTCTTCGACTTGTGATCCATGGGCGATACGAAAGAGCGGGCGAATAGCAACGTGAACGTCCTGGTCAAGCACTGCTTGTAATAGCACAAATTATAGCAACGAGATATCACCGGACTTTCTCTTGTGGGCGACAGCAGAGACACTGCGATATTCGGAATCGACGGAGTGATCACGTTGGGTGATGATCTCAGCAGTGTGGGCGTGGATACACCATGGTATTTTCGGGATTTATGGAACAATGAATGATGGCCTTTGTAATACCTGGAGCAGTTCATCAGGTTATCCGAATCAAAATATACCCCGAATAGTTAATGTCCTGCTGGTATGTGCCGTTCACAAGGACTTGCAAGGAGACAAAAATGAGCTGGGTCGCCGCTGGTGAACCGTCATCGACATTCTCACCGCACTTCCATTGCTCGTTACGACAGAACGATAAAAGTAACCGCAGCAGGATGGAGTCAGTGTGTCAACTGGATCTTCTTGCTGTGATATATATCACCGTCGCGTTCACGGTCGGGCGCACATTCTGCATAAATCTTGTAGTTGATCACAGAAGTCGTTTGGCATTACTGAGGTGAATGGTGATATCATACCTACTGGCAGTGCTGAAAATTGCTTCATAAGTTGCGACATGGTGACGCAAAACAGTTACTGTCAACACACGAAAAAACTATTCAGTCCTGCCAGTACCTATCGCGATCCTCGGTGGGGCGCAGACAGATGTTGATGTAGACATGCACGATATGATAATAACACATTGCGAACGAGTGATTTCCCACGCGGGTTGCTGGGTGAGACATAATATTCACTGGCAAATCATCGCCTCGAGGGGACATCTCGCACTTCGCGGTGGGGCGTCGATTAAAAAGTCATACCCGGTATTACTGTGGACATGCAATATATAGTAATGCTGAATAGTGAACAATTGGTCCCCAACGCAAACTGATGGGTGAGAGATCGTCTTCACAGTCAAATGCTTGACTCGAGGGGGGTTATCGCGTTTCACGGTGGGGCGCAGATGAACATCATATTGACGCCTATATGGCCGATCAAAGGATGTGCCTTCATGAACCAGTGATTCCCCACGAGGACTGATGGGTGAGAGAGAACCTCCACACCCAAATCGATCGACTATTATCGTGTAAGGCGCAAATACAAGTATGTGATAGGGCACTATGAAGGAAAGAATCCCCGTGCGCATTGCTGGGTAAGAGGTAGCCTCCACAGCCAAAAACGCTCGAGAGGTCTTGAGTGCGGAAGGGCATATAGTGCGTCAGGTCGGGCATAACAAAAAGCGAGGGGCATAACAAAAAAGTCACGACTAGAAAAAAATATTTCAACTATAAAACGATAATATTGTATACCTGGTATAGCGTAAACATATGCCTGGCTGGTTGGTTGCCTCTCGTGCGGTCGCGATGGGGCGCGAAAATGTTTGACAAAAGTATTGTGTTTGCGGCTGCACAGCAGTACGTACAAATTCAATGGAATATGTATGTATGTATATGTATATACAAGGGGGGCTTCGCCGCGGAGGGCTGACGCCCGCCGGCGGCTCCGCGCATGCCTGTAATGTTTCAAGGCGTACGGGTATGTAACCCAAACCTGTCAGTGCCACAGAGTACTGTCCAGGGGTGCATTATGAAAAAAACGTGTAACAGAAGAAGAAAAAAGCTGAAAAACTGAAGAACAAAAAAAACATTCGCCATTGGGCACAACAACGACTACAGTACTACTGTTACGGTTTTGGACCGTTTCAATTTATTTGTGATATTTATGGTTTTTGGTTACCGCGCTCAATGTTCACGACACCTATACAGTCCCAGCATGCTGTGTGCTCACACACACGTTCATGGTACATTCTCTTGCGGTCGTGGCTTGAAGTCGTTCAAAGTTTGTTGAGCTAGCTTCAACGTGTGTAGGCACATGACTGGGCCATGGTTCTCCTCGTAATAGAGCCCTCATACACCGAAACGCGTGTAGGTAACTTCTGGTCTCCTACTGCACTCAAAAATAATACTTTTGTAGTCGTAGGCATCTTATCTCTGTCCCCAGCAACTCTCGGGCCGTACCCCCAACCCATCCTGTAGGTAGTATTACCAGACTCACGTTGACATTGACGTACAAACAGGGGAACAATGCTGTAGGCATTCACACGTTTGCATTGGCCCGCGCGTTCTACGAAGGACTTTCTCCATTGGGCGCATGTCAAGTGCATGTTGTGTTGCTTTTTCAGATTATGGCGAACTTCGAGTTGGGAAACCGTGAAACACATAGCAAAAACGATTGAATAAACCAACGGTTCATATGTGGAATCGAAGAGCAGAGCGTACACCGACGCTGCCTCTAGCCTCGTATGCTCTGCTGCTGATTCTGCTGCTGCTGCCGCCGATCCCCCGTGTGCTGCCTTCACGTCTGCTGCAGCGGTTGGGGATTTTGCTTCTTCAATGAGTGAACCCAAATGTCGCGAATATAACCGACCGCGTAGAAGATAGTTTGTCGCTTGTGTTGGTTCAGCACAATTACCCGTATTCGCGAATGGTACATGCCAGGCTCGACTACTCGAGGCACTTAGCTCGCTCTCCATTCAGAAACACTCTCCGTGCACTAACGGGGGGAATCCAATAATCTGCGGTTAAGAGGTTGGCAGCCGTAGGCGTCAGTTACGATCCACAGGGTTATTCGCAACATCGTGTGAGGCCGTTCGGTCGTGAGTGTGACCGACTATCACGATTCTCAAACCTCGCGATGTTTTCTCACGGTATGGAACTCTATTTAAGATATTGATGAATACGTGAATAGCACCGCGATACTTTTCAGAAACTAGGTGTGGCCCCCTCAGAGTATTTCGTCTACCCTTCACCGCAACAATCATGGCGCAGATCAAGTGCTCCTTTCGGTGCCAACTTGATATATTTTCCGCAGCCAAAAAGCGAGATAAGGGGAAAAAAAATCGAGCTATCATACCATAACAGCGCCTACCGCCTGCCCTTGCATCGTTTTTTAAGTCTGTCCCGAGCCCACGAGCTGTGAGTGTTTGAGCAACATTTATCTCGACAGCATCAAGGTAGAATTTGGTGGTGAGGGCGGCAACGGTTGTTACTCATGATCGTAAATCACCGTATCAGGCCGACTGGTGTTTGATCCAGCTTTTCCAGAACCACCCGTCGGCGCGTTTCAACCAACCGTTTATTTTCTTAGCCCTTGCCACTTCACGCAAAAAAAGCTTCATATTTGTGCTCAGGGTGGACTATCGTTGTCAATGATCGTTTCTCCGACCGCGTCGATGCATGAGTGCATTTCATTCCATGAATACACACAAAAAAATGAAAAATACATTGTTTTGCTTTGCGTTTAGGTGCCACTTTCACTTCCTCCTGCGTATTTTGTACTACCCCGATGACGAGTGGAAGTACCGCCTCTACAGCAGTTCCGTGAGGTCGCATCGCGAGTGAGTACGATCACGCCTACCACGGAAGAGAGAGGATCTGTTTTTGATTTTGGGGATTATCATGTGATGATTCACAGTATATAGTATCAGAAAAACAGATCACTGTAAAAACACAGACGCTCATCTTCAGCTCGTCCGAGTGTTAGAGCACTGGCGTGCGAACGAAAATGGTATGGATAATGTTGAGGAACCATGTCACTCAGCAGCTTTCATGCATAACTCGGCTAAAGGAAGGGCATTTTGTTGCGTGAGTCACCCATTTTATAATCATGTCATAGCTGATCAACAACGAATTATTTTCGCGCTGTTTTTTTCCCCTTCTACGACGGGTCATGGCCTCCTATTCGACAACCAGATCTCACGCCATGTACGAACCAAACACGGATGTCAAATTTTGAGGAAGAACGGCAGTCGTATAGTCGAACTGTTTTTATACGAAACATGGTGTATACCCTGCATGTCGATTTCTGGTCACAGTGGGCATGTAGAGAATGTGTTGGATTGGAAGCACAGGAAGAGGTTGTCACTGTGCTTTCACCGCTATGAAAAAAACATATTTTAGCCACGATCGAGGTTTGTTCGCTGAAAGAAGCACTTATGTAAATTATCAACCTCTTTTCTGCAAAATAATGTCAATCAAGGCTATGCTCGGTGTCGGTGGCCTAGATTATCGAAACCTCTTCAGAACGACTGGCTGTGGCGTTGGTAATTTCAAGGCACTTTATGTTGGAAGTGGGGCGCCAATTTGGATGAAACTCATCACACGGGGGTCTCCATTTGCGATGACAAAGTGAAAATCAACGAACCTCGAGTTGCATACCGATGAAAAGTCCCATGACCCAACTGTATACAGCCACGGCATCTTTCGAAATATGATTGTCATTCCGACGACTATGGGTGAAGGAGCCCCGGTATTCAGAAAACAAAATAGCGCAAATTTACTACCTCAACCGAATAACACGTTTTTGCTGACGGTGAGTCGAGGGATTTTCGGCAATGTTCTTCGCGTTGCATCGTTTTCCGTCCGTTGATCGTCAGCACATATTTCGTATTATTGATTGCTCTAATTCCGCGACCTTTCCGCGCAATGCGTTCCCCCCGGGAGAAGGTCCCTATATCGCCTAACCGCCTTTCAAACCAACCCGCATGCCAACCATGCTCACCACAATGTCACATGGGACATTCGCAATGACAGACATATAGTTTCTGACCACGGCGAAGTTTATTCAAACTGCGGGATAAATGCTGCGGTGGTGTAGCCCAAGGTGGCACTCTCGAACACCCGACGAATTGATTTCGAGGACTGGGTCGAACGCACCTCGTCACGACACTTCTCGTTTACAGCAATCAATCCTATCTGGTGAGTAGGGCGAAGCGTATAAAAGTGCCATACTGATAATGAAACGAAGATTGCTTGGAACCAACATACAAGACTTGGTCAGCGATAGTGGCAACAGTGTGCTGAACGTCGGTACTGAAGAAATTGTGGGTTTTCTCAAACTATTGGATCGCACACGAAAAGGCATTTTTTCATATGCGCACAATGGTACCAACTCGATATACCATAAAAGCGGATGGGCTGCATTTGATTCCGCCAATTTCAACCTGCAGTGCGACATATCCTATGTTTTTTATCCGATATATTCCGTCAGCAGCCAAGCCCGCTCCACACCAAAACATCTGTTTGACTAATACTCGCCTACTCGGTCAAATTGCGTTCAAAATATGAGGATCAAAGCTGTTGCGATATTTTCTGTAGAATATCCTAGTCGACTTGAGGTGCTCACTGAACATGGGAACCAGTCTGCCTTTTTGAAGCAGCATCTTCAAGGAGTAGACGGCGAAAGGAGTATATTTCGCAGCTCTCCATACGTTCAGGAGCAGGATGTCGTTTACTTCGGGGCATAGTGCCCATTCGCAATAGGTGGGTACAGCTGCGGAGCTCTTCGCTCCACACTGTATCGTCAAAGATCAAACCTAACATCGTTGAAGAGCTCAAAGTATGGACCTCGTCCACATTCGTCGATGATGTGCCTTCGACGTCGAGGGGGAAGAAACCACCCCGACCATGTCATACCTAAAGGCTGTAAGTTTCCAAACTATTCCAGCTGAACAGGTCGGGCTTGCGGGAGATGGAGATCGAGATGGAACCCGTTGTGGTCTGCGCCATAGACCCGTTCAAAGTCGTTAGAGCGGTGAAGAACATGCAAGGCCGTCAGGATAGATGCTCAAACTTAGGTACCCAAGGTTGGTGCTTTCAGGATTTGGAAAGACTTGAAAAACGAATAGCTCAGGGTGACAGGAGGGGTAGTAGAAAGTGGACATGAGTTCTCAAGTCGAGATTTTCCACAGCAAGCGTCGAAAATCGTGCATTTGACCGCTGCATGTTCTACCATAGTTTTACGGGGCATGCCCTCCCCGCTCCTCCATACTGATTACAGGGTCTCCGCCGTCGCTTTTTTCTAATCCGTTTCCCATTCCGATGTGGCGTGTTTTGGTCGCTAGTTGATCGTCATGTGCTTCTACCCATCGAGCTGTCCCTGCTTATGTCGCCTCGTCTGCTGCGGTTGCCGGCTGTATAGCTCCTACACGACAGTGATTGCAGCCCCATAACAACGAAAAGTCTACAGGTGAAAGAGGTAGTCCGCCCGGTTGTAGTAACGCCTTGGTGCGTGAGCGTTCGCCTCGCGTACCTTTCACACTCTCCTCACTGCCACGCAGCGTGGGTTTGCTTCGTCGCTTCTCTTCATTTTTCCTCAAGGTAGATGATACATGCTCCACCTCCTTGCCAGCTGAGTCTGCAAGAGGTACTGATTGCCCCCAAGGAACCATAAACCAGACGATGACTGGTTCGAGGCAATAGCGCGTCCTATTTCTCCAAGCCGCAATGGCGAGTCAGTGTCTGTCCCGGGTGTCCTGAGTGAAGGTACAAACATCCTTTACTACCGTTGCCTAAGGCAAAAACAAGTACCGAGAGCAGCTCCTTCGCTCGTCGTAAAACCCGGATTTGCAGCCCGAAACCCTGAGCACCTTAAACATATGTATCAGCTCAGGGGAAAGAACAGCCGTCAACGCCTTCGACAGGTCGAGACTTCGACAGACGCTGAGAAACAATTACCCTCAGCGATTGTTTGCCCCGCTCAAAAAAATTGTCATCGCCATATGGCAAAGTGGGGACGTACCGGAAAAGTGGAACTATGAGCCAATCATAGTGAATCAATAACAACAGGGACTACACTGAGTGCGGAACCTAATGAAACATCGTGATCATGACACACGCTGGCAAGGTTTCCTTGAATCTATTCGGCACTCCTGTGTGCAAATATTTCGACCAGAGAGATATTTCCTCAGAGGAGCACCACGGTTTCAGCCCGTAACGGCCGATGATTGATACTAGGTATGCTCTTCGTGGTCGGACTTACTTCGTGATCGATGATTGATACTCAACCATATAAGACGATAGTTTTTTCAACATTCATCATGAGCCCTGTCTGTCTCGCGTTACGTCTCAAGACCTACCACGCCCCAGGGACTCACGCTAGCCTATACGTCAAGACGCTAGGGGTATGTACCAGCCCTGTAGATCAGTTCCAATCTCGAATGGATGAAGGTGGGGATACACGTCTAGGAGCAGGTAGACGTAAACTATCGTTTGCTGCAGGCAACAGTAATATATGTAGAGTAAGCGTCTCGGGGAAGCAAAAGTGCGGAGCCCGGAGAACGACCCGTCAGCCCTGCTATCGCTGTGTCCGAAAAATATATTCCTTCGTAAACTTGTTTGTGGAGTAAGTGAAGTAGAAAAGCCGCGGATGATGCGTCGGAGCGACCTCGTCGACGATCATGGCGGGTCGCCCAGACTTCCATGAGAAGGTGGTGTCGGAGTAATAACATCATTAGACCAAGAATGGACGAGATCTAATACAAAGAGCGTATGCCGCCAGTGGCCAACGTTAGAGGCCAGATGATGACGATGAGAGTAAAGGGGGATTAAGCAATGAAAGAGAGCATAGGGGAACAAAGATAGGGCCAGGGAGCAGAACAAGAGGAGTAGGAGTAGCAGCAGTTAAAACAAATGCAACAGTATCTGCAGCAGAGTATTAAGCGGTATCAGCGGCAGGAGTAGGGAAAATAGCATCAACTGCGGCATGGAACGGCTTGGATTGGTGAATTGCAAACGCAGTGGTGTCCAAGGTATCGCTGACCTGTGGCGATGGTGGTCGCAGTAGTGGCGGAATGGCACTGAGCCTGCTAACGGTATTATTCGTACTTCGAGACGAGGTTGTAGGCTTCGTAATCTTGCCCGGACGGTAACATTAAGTTTAATTGTATATATTTTGAATTTCATTTTGATTATCGTTTGCTGTGTCGTCGGGGAGAGGTTCCCCCCCTCAACCATATAAACTTTTATTGCAATTTCCGGCAAAACCCCAAGTATCTCGACTACCCCATTTGACGTGTCTCCCCTACTGAGATACCGGCCGGATTCCCAACTAGTACGGCCTACAGTTGTCTCCGACGACCAAGCCTCTGAATAGTTCGGTATCATTCGGATTCTCCAACCTAACTCAAGTAAACCTAAAAAGAACCCCTCCGTAACCCAGGCTACTCGTACCCCCCCCTTCATAGGCAAAACAAGTAGGGGTGAGGCGACAGGAAAGGAGGCACACATTCCTGGCTTGAATGTACAAAGCAGGGACTACCTCACGTCTGCCTGTGTTCGCCATTGGACCTCGCGCTTGCTCGTGCCCAGCGTGGAAATGCTCACACACGCTCGATGCCTGGCTTGAAAATACTGCGTGCAAGGTCTTCCCTTCTAAACCAAACATTATCTACCCCAGTATACTATGCAAACTTGTCACATTCTCTACCGATCAAACTTTTTGTCCGTCACATCGTTCTTGGAGGCCGTTACGTCGTCCACAGACAAAAGTACCCTTTTTTGTATATTTATGGAATTGCTTCGTAAGTATCGTTTCCTGAGTCGTGGAGGAGAAAGGTTCCTCCCCTCGTCGAGACAGCTGTATCGCAGCTTCCGGCAATACCCTGAGTATTTCGACAACCCTATTTGACGTCTCTATCCCTACTATGATACCGGCGGGGCTCCTAACTGTGTTCGGCCTACAGTCGTCTCGGAACACCATGCCTCCGAATGGTACGGTACCATTCGACTCCTCCAATACCGAGGTAATGTGAGACTACTGTCTACCTACACGCTGCCTTCCTCCGGTCGTCTCTCAATTGCCACCTTTACCCCCGCCAGCTTACGTGACACCCTGCTGGAATCTTAAATAGTATCATCGGTTTACGCCTTGTGTGCGTTGGACCTCCATCTTCCCTCTCTCTGGATAACCAAATCCGCTATGTGTCTCCCTACCGTCAGGGTCATCGCGGCTCCTATACACAACGAGTGCAAGGCAATTACATCGGGATTATGACTTGACTTTCCTACCACCTCCCCGATTGGTCGAAAGACACGGCCACATTTTGCCACTCTTATGGCCTTGCCACGTCGATAGGAGGATGTGGGGGCATGGTCCGTGAAAAAAGGAAAACAGTACACAAACTCCAACATAGGGGCAACAGCCCCGCCGTCTGCCCTAAAGGACGACTTTGGCCCACGAACCTCACCTCGAGTCCGCACGCGCACACGGACAACCTGTTACTGACCTCTTTTATGCTCCTTCAACCACACCTCTACCTTGTCCGGCTGTTGCCTTCGCTTTGTTCCTAACTGTGTGCCATTGGCGAAACACCTCACGTCACCCCGCGTCAGGCATTGCACATTGTGCACCGCCCCTGAGTCAACGGCTAACACTTTGTTTGCTGGCATCCTCATTAAGTAACCCAGACGCAGACACAGTCGCAACAAATTTCCCCTCCGGGCCTCATGTGGGAATGAACGCTTCCCCCGCGAGAGGCACACCGAACGACACCGGTCAGCCGACGCGCCGTGGCGTTCTTGCCGCCACGTGGGCCCGTGCAATACTCCTGAGCGCACACCGGACCACAGAAGCGGTTACCGTCAGCTCCCCTCCTTTCAACCCTCAGTCAAGTGAAATACTGTGCCGCCGTGAATCTCCATAAAACCGTGATCGCTAGGCTAGCTTCCGTCGCACATCACTATCATGCAAACTCCATAAACGCCCGGGTCTCAGAACTCTTCGGATCACTCGACCGCCAAAACTTCTGACAACTAAGAACTCCTATCAACCTGCGAAGCGTACTTCAAGATTGGCGACCAGACTCGTACTTACGCCTTGCTTAGCTCGCAGTTGAGCCCCCGACGCACTGGAGACCAAGATATTGCTACAGGAACCCGCTCCCAACTCTCCTAGGTGCTGCTCCGAAAAACGCTGGTGGTCCAATGTGTCGAGGTTGTCTGACCGTCACGTGGGCCCGTGCCAAGAAAACCCTAAACGGAAGCACGGAAGTTGCTGCTGCAGAATACCTTGTCGTCCGAACCGGCAGCCACGTGCTCCATCCACGCGTAAGAGTGGCCAGCCAGCTCCTTTCTTGTCGAAACGCACTGCAACCGACGTCAGACACACGCGGTCGGCGGGTGAAGGCGGCGACAAGGACATTTTGGGCGAAGGAGGGGGGGGATCACCGATGAATTTCTCACGGTGTAGAGTCGCAGGGGTGAATATTCCAACCTCTATCCCCCATTTCGACTCGAGTTTTGCCCAGTGTGCGTGCTGTGTGATGCAACGAGCTGATGTTTGTCTGCACAACGGTGACGTCTGTTATAGGGACAAGAATAGTCGAGGTATACCAATCTTTATCCACGTGGGCCATACTGTAAGAGGGACCAGACTGGATAGCACCATGACACACCCAAGTACCGGCACCAGTGTACGAATGCCTTCCCCCTCCGGTAGAGGGGGCATGACATTGACTCCGTTTCGCCTCCTCGGATTCAGCAGCGACCATAGGCTGTCGGAATGTTACAAACAATTGGGATGTCAACGCGAACAGCCTAGCAGTGGCCACTTTCTCAGCACACCGATCTGATCTCCGTATTGGGACCGTTTATCTTTTATTAACTTGTGTTGTATTGTGTAGGAAGTCGGCGACTGTGGGCCGCACATCGGCCACCAACGTTTATAGCACACACGGCTGTCGTCGGTGCCGAAACTGCATGTCTGTGTCTCCCTCTTGTACGTTGGAGGGGCAATGCCATATGTGTGACGGTGAGCGATGGTAAGGGTGGGTGTCACCACCTTTGCCTCCTCCCTCCCCACGGTGTGCGTGCCCTCAACTGTGCAACATATGTGGGGAGACGAACTTTCGAACCTATGCAACGAAAAGTGGAAATATGAGGCGAGACGTGGCCTCATCATGCTCACGTCAAGCGTACAAGTCGCAATTGAGAGAATTAGTGATGCACCGGTTATCGCCCCGTCCCTAATGAGTATTTTCATACGGGACGCACGAGCGAACGACAAATGGCGAGCGTTGGGTTTTCAGAGGCTTGGGAACCCCCCACCTTCAAGCACGAATACGGAAAAGAGGGACGGGCTACGGCAGCAAGATGGTCGCCTCTCCAATCGGTACGCATGGCAAGATCTATGGTATCGTCAAACATTTATGTAGTTCTTAGGTGAAATTTTCACTTGGTTGAAACCGCACAAACCTCCAACCGTAAGGTACCGCTCCTTGTCGTCGGTTGACATTATGATCAGAGTAGCAACAATCACAGTTCAGAGCATAAATGTAGAACTGTCTTTGATGCCGGAACGATATACGGAGTAAAACTCATTTTCTGGTGGTTTTCGATGTATTCAAAAAGGAGGGGTTTATATCAGAAAACAGCCTTCAACCCGTCGGGTTCCGTACATCTCCTCCGCCGCGTAGGACTCTCATGTATACCGTGTTGTCACTCTATAGGGATGACCACAGAAGATCGTAGCGCGGCCCTCTCAAGCCACAGCACACGAATTTGTTATCGCCGAGGACGTTCTCGGCAAGCAAGCAGAAAATATATCCATATACTCATAAAAATATAAGCGAAACGATAGACCACAGCCAGCCGTCGTTGTATTCCTGCACATGTCTATCTTTGAAGATCCCCTCGTGTGTTTTCACGACTTAGGTAGGACGCGGATCGCAAAAACACTATTTGTGGATCCCCATCAGGTGCCGTACAGTCCCTCCACGGTTTTAGATTGCATGGAATACAAATTAGGCCGCATTGATCCACGCGTGAGGTTGGTACCATGGGTCGAGCCAAGCGGCCCCCCGATTCGTTCCGATCCGTGGGACTGTCTACGAATAAGGACGCAATCAGTCCATTGACTTATTATATAAAGTAAGGTAGGCCCCAACTAGCGCGTTTTTTTTTACATTTGCGCTGAATGTCGCATGTATACATCGATACTTTTTCGTCGGGCATCCGGATCCTCGTCAAGCCGCAGGGGGACAAATACCCCTCGAGCAGTACTGCCCGCAACCTTTGCAGCGAGCCCGCCCGCCACTGTCTTCACAGCGGACAACTCATCGGCGGTCGCACATCGGTGTGTTCTCATCGTGCATTCCCCTTCGAAAATATTGAGAAAAAAACTATGACGGAGAATGATGGCACCCACTCGAGGTGTTGTGCCTGCCGTCTCTTCAGCGAGGCCGCCCCTATCGTCTCTACAGCGAGGCCGCCCCTATCGTCTCTAAAGCGGGCAACTCCTTGTCAGTCGTGTATTGATCACTTCGTATCATGCATTCTGGCCCAGGCCAATCATGCGGGGGACAATTTTTCACCCCCGGGCACTTGTGCCCGCCGTCTCCACAAGCGACCTGCCCTCATCCTGCTGTCTCCACAGCGGGGAACTCACTGTTGGTGGTACATCATAAATGTTGGCCTCGGGTATTCGCCCAGAACATGTATTGGCAGTTGTGCCCGCTGTCTCCACAACGACAGCGGGGAGCTCATTGTTATGGTGAAAAGTATACATTTTGTTATTGCCCTCGAAGAAATGCATTCGAGCGCTGTTCTAAGTTCGCCCTCACACGTTTTTTTTTTGTGAAATTTCATTTGGAGTTGGTGCGAGTGTGGAGAGAGACCAGTGACCACCGACACAGATGGCGCCTCATCTCTCAGACTGAACATCAACATTTTTTTTCCTTGGAACCACGAACAAGCTTCCCGCATGGGCGCCTTATAGTAAAATATGGTTACTATATCACGGGACATTTACGTATGCCAGTAGAGCGGTACGATACCACGACGACACGAAAAATCCTGGTGCGCCGATACGCTTACGGGAGTGCAATAATGAGCTTATACCCGGCCTGATAAACTCGGCTCGCTGGAAGCGTTCGCAGCTAGGGGGGAAAAAGTGAATATGAGTCTTCGTACAAGAAACAGCGGCAGACGTGCTTCCATTAGCCATGTTGTCGGGACTTTTGACACTACCAGTTTTTTTTCGTGGGGAGGTGCGAGGCAAGCGACAAGGACACCAAGACACTCAATTTTGTTTGAAATACTCCTTGTACATGTTGCAGCAGATGTTGGCGTACCAGCACGACATACATGATGAGTAAGTACGTACGTGTTGGTTGGTGGTAGTCTCACACTTTTTTATATTTGCACATGTTCCTGGCCTCTGTTTTGCTCTTTATATGAAAAACGCACTGGAAGTTTTTGAACACACCTGTAAGATTGCAGGGAGGGGTGCTCCATCAGTGCAGGAAGTGATGGTCATGACTTCTGTAGCCAGGCTACTGTTTTGCTACAGTAGTGAAGGGCGTAGTTTAATCATACAGCTCTTTTCCCTAAATTTGGGCGACGAAATATACGAGGGTAACGAAGTGATCGATACAGAGAAGAAGATACATAGCAGAGGTTCTAAAAGTAAAAGCGAACTAATGTTTGTCTCGAAGTTGATGAGAAAAAACTTTACAGTGCTGCTCGACTATACTGTCAAGTCGTAACTTTTCCGTGCTGCTAGACTTGACAGCTGTAAGGTAGTGATGGTGCACCTTCTTCGCAGCCCATTATAACGAGGGACCATACATAGTAAAAAGGGCCAAATATGTTCGTAGAAATAGGGAAATCTACAGTTTTTGTACGCACTGTCGGTCCTATTTAACTTCGTCCCCCGTAAAAATAGTACTCGTATTATACTAGGTTTCGAACGTGTGACAGGTTTATCAACCGTGATTGATCGGTGACACACAGCAGCAGCAGTGGCCCGCGCCGAGGTTCCTTGACATGCATGATCGCGCTCGTACGCACGATGGTTACCTGGAAATCAACACCATTATTATTCTGAGTACTCGTGGTCGTACTATCGAAAAAAGTATCAGAGGCAAAATAGACTAGTTATTTGAAAGGAAATATTTTTTATGATGTAATCGAATGGTGAAAAATATAACGAGCATTTGATTGAAATATAATTTCGTGAAAAAAATGCCTTTGAGTCTCATCGAGGGGCGGGTTAGGTCGAAAATAGCACGAGGATTAGCTCTTCTTTTTTTAGAGATTCAAATGGGATCTGGTATTCGCAGTTCTAATTTTCCTGAATTCGGGGAGACATAAAGCTATTTTTTTGTAAACCTAATGCATCCCACAAGATACCTCCAACTGGAGCGTCGCACGGCTACAAACTCATTAATACTCCTCTTGTACTATACCCAGTACAACTGGGGCGGGGAGAGAAAGCGGGACGTTTCATTTTTTTTTCTTCAACTTTGAAATATGCCGTACCAGATACCAGAAATGTCCTTTTTATTTTTTCCCATTTCGGGAATGCAATTAATCATGTAGCTATTTCGGGAATGCAATTAATCATGTAGCTATTGGTTTTGTTGACACTCGTATTAGGGGCGGGAAGATAGTGTAAAGAAAACTGCTGAATGTAAATGATTTTTTTTTTTTGGAAGAGTGAGGGGGGTGGTCGTAGATGCTAGTGACCTCGTCGATGAGCCTTTCCGTGCTTGGAACACAGGACCGATTGTTGTCCATCGCTTTGTGAAGTACACAGCCGCAGCCTACTCGTACCAGCGCAGATAAACAGAGCAAAGCTCGTGTTGGGTGCGGGAAGATGGTGAGGAGAAAAGTGCTGTATGTAGATGAAGAGAGAGATGGGGGAAGTGCGGGGGTTGGGGGGGATGCTGGTGATCTCGTCGGTTAGCCTCTGCGTGCTTGGCTATTTAGATTTACCAAAAAAACGAGATTGGCAAGATACCGGTATCTGTGTATAATAACGCAGCTGACCGCTTGTTGGGGATCACGACCCCGACCGAATTACGTACAAACGCTGCTGGTACACATCAGACGGTTTTATTTAAATCACACTATCAAATTTCGTCTCCCCGACTTCTCCCCCTTAAACGACTACATTCTTCAAGAAAACTAACATGTTACAGTTTGTTGAGTATACAGATATGTACCTTGAGACAGCTGAAAATTAATAGTTTCATTATCATACCTGGTATGTACAGCACATCTCTTTGCGCACTCTTGAGAACTCCACACGCACTCGTACGGGAAAGTACCTATAACTTATCTACAGGATACTTGTACGTACAGTATGAGTAAAATATGTACTGCACAGGTATTAATATAATAGAACGTATGGAATCGCCCGAATCATCGTCCCTGGTCGACAGGCGGGCCTTCGTCCGCTTCTCGAGATGTGCCCGACTGTGGTTGTTCAGTTCTGCTTGTTGTTGTTGGTGATGTTGCTGCTGTGCTGCTGTTGATTTTCTCGTCAGAAGCCTCAAGTATAAAACACTCTGCACCTTTGTACAACGAGTAACGTCCGTGCGAGTAGCATACTATTCTTGCATACTGGATAGATGCTACTACTCGTAAAAAAAAGGTATTCAACGAATTAAGTCAGCTTCCTCATTTTGAATGGACAACGTATGTACTACTCTTGAGTGGATAACGTTCCTACTTCTCCTGTGTATAATATTCGCCTGGTACCTAGCTATTAGATATCCCAAATCAGCAAGATTGACCAGATATCTCTGTATAATATCGCAACTGACTGCTTGGCGGGGATCACGACCCCGACCGACACAGTATACCGGGGTTACTCTTGAGTAGCTATATTTCAGGATGACAACGCATGCGGCGCAATTGGATTTCTCTCGACGAAGACGTCGAAACGCTTCTGGTAAATACTCGGAGTATGAAGTAATGCGCCGATAGACGCTTGATCTCGACAAAGCCTAAGCCCAGACCAACCCACCTCGTGGTGGGCAAGTGCAAGAAGAACAGACAACGAGCTCGAAGAAACCAGGTGTATCGATGATCTAGGGGGGCAAGAGCAAGTGCGTGCCGACAACGTCCGCGGTATTCTCCAGCCCCCCGGTGGCTTGGCAGGTAGTCCACACGCCTATCAATATCAAATCTCGTGGGTTCAAGTTTCATCGAGTGAATGCTCACGTTTTCTTTTTTGCATTAGGAAATTGCGTCAGCTACATTCGATGAAATTCGACGAGCAGTGGGATTGCTGAACACTATGAGCGACACAAATTAAAGGCACTTACCGGGGGGGAGAGGGGGAGACACCTGTGACTACGGCTTGGGGGAGAGGGGTAGACACCTGTGACCGTGGCTTGACCATAAGGTCGTCGAGATAAAAAATGTCTTACGAGTTTGGCTGGAGAGTGAAAGTGATGTTAATAAAAGAAAAAAAGAAAAAACTGTTAAAAAAAAGTAGTCTTCGACATTCGAGACGGGTCGAGATTCCAAGAAGTCAATTTCTCCGATCTATTCCCTTCACTTCCGGTAAGAAATTCCGTACTGCATCACTACACTATCTGCTACTTCTACTACTACCACTACTACTACAACTACTATTACTACTACTACTACTACTACTACTACTACTACTACTACTACTACTGCAAGTCAACTCATCTTAGTACTTTTTACTTCACAATATATATGAGTGACTGCTGCTGCTGCTGTATTCTACGAGTACGTCATCAGCGAAATGTGCGCTCCGCGTGCGCTTCTCTTGGTACCCAAACCTGCGCTAGCAGCCGACTGTTGCAGTGGACACAGGGAGATGCGCCCCCCGCGTACCACGCGTCAGTTGTTGCTGAAGTGCCGCTGCTGCTGTAGTCCACGAGTTTGTATCCACCGTGAGGTGCGCTTCGCGTGCGCTTGTCTTGTTATTTGAGACGGATACAGGAGTACCAGGTAAGTAGTAGTCGTCGTGAATCTATATTGACACCAGCGGCTGATGCGCTGCACTGAGCCTAAGACACAAGCGTCTGAGCATCCGCGCCAACTCTGACTGCCTTTCTCTCAGCTTGCGAACAGCAGTGCCACGTGCATATTCTGTATCAATTGTCACCCTTGCACACTACACGCCACTTCATACAGCAGTAGTAGCAGACCCATGGTCTGGTGTCTAGACGTCTCCCCTACTCTGACTGCCAAACACGGAATGGCATTGGGGATATGATTGTGGTATCGTGTATCGGAACCATGGGAATATGAGATTTGTTGGTTGCTTGGTATATATATATATATATAAATATATATTTTTATGACCATTTTGGTTGTACCGTATATGGTAATATGGGAAAACCACCGTATGTGGTATGGTACGTGTTGAAGGTATGGGACGGGTACTGTTTGATACCTTGACAGTTTGATACCATGGTACAATGCCGTGAATGTAATTAACGGCTAAATTTGCCTCGTGGTATGGAAAGTTCCAGTATACAAGGTCCGTAAGGGTCGAATGCGTCGTACGAATATCATTTGTAACGAGCTTATATATCATCCATTGAGAGGTGTTCGAAAACGAAAATAATGCGGAACGACAGACAGACACACAGACAGACAGACAGACAGACAGACAGACAGACAGACAGACAGACAGACAGACAGACAGACAG
>JBBMHQ010069310.1:0-13263 GCA_037834295.1 Postelsia palmaeformis
AAGACCTCCTATCGAGGACACCCCCCCCCCCCCACCCCCTGGTGCTCTGACGGCGCCCTCTGTGGATCGGGGCGCCCGTTGTTCCGCGGAACTGCCGGCCGGAACTAGAAGTTCCCGGAAAAGCGAATTCCACGGCCGGCACTCCTCCTTATCTCCAGAATTGACATCGCTGCTTAGTGTTGGTCTTCATACGAAAGCCTTGCAGTCGTTTAGCTAATTTCGCGAGTACAATAAGTTTTGGAAGGTTTTGGGCTATTATGCGTTTCGCCGAAAACGGCCTTTTGAATATTAGATGAAACAACAACCAGGGGCGCACGCAGAATATTTTCACGATAGACGACGTCGAACTGTCCCACATGGGCCTTCCCGACAAGAGGGGGGGAAGTTCGACCATCCTCTCCCTCTATACCTGAGCAATACATGTACAAAAAATAAACCAGTCGTTCCCCCCCTGCTCGATACGAAGCCTTCCACCTTCTTACTGTAAATACTACTACTACTACTACTGGGAGGCGGCGACCGCCGACTTCTAGACTGAACAATAGCTGCGTCTGGTGGCGCAGTTGAGGCCATTGCCACATAAGTGAGTGGTACAAAGGACCTTTGAGTCCGTAGTGAAGGATATACACCCTGGTGCCCAGGTGGGTGTGACTAAGCTGAAGAATATGTCGCTGAAATTTCGAGTGTTTTTTGTTTTTGTCGGCACTACCAGTCGGCACACATGATATGAGGTGGTTAAGTTTGGGAGAGTAAAGCATGGTCCCTTCTTTCGGAGATAGATCAAGTTAGATTAAATATATATCTGGATAGGTGATTCGACAAATACCACGCACGTGCTTGTTGTTGTTCTCGCATTAACTCTCGAACAAAAAGGAATCTATGGTCATGGTGATGCACAAAGGTGCTGGAGCGCTAGGAAGATCCAAAAACCAATATCAAATCAAAAATTTGCTTCCGAGAAATACACGAGACGACGAAAGCGCACAGAAAAAACAATGTGCAAACTAAGCTCCAGCAGTGACATAGCCGTAGATATATTATATTCCCTCAACTACTAAGAGTTCCCCCTTTCTTACCACTATCTCACTTGTGGCTGTTGACTACAGCGGCTACTGTAGTAACTGCACCAGACGAAGCGCACGGTAGTCGTGATCACA
This sequence comes from Postelsia palmaeformis, assembly GCA_037834295.1. Classification (NCBI taxonomy): domain Eukaryota; class Phaeophyceae; order Laminariales; family Laminariaceae; genus Postelsia; species Postelsia palmaeformis. Next base: position 1,158 of record JBBMHQ010069310.1, read on the forward strand.
AAGGTGAACTCGCCTGCTGTCTGGAGTGCTGTCAGAGTGAAAACTCGCGGATACGCAGTAAAAAGGGTTGATGCCTCACCAGCGGCAATCTATCGAGGAAATGAACAGCTAACTGCGCCTGGTGTCAATGCACCTTGTCTGCCTTCTACGTCTGTATTTATCGTGTACGTCACTGTCGGCAAAACCGCGAGAGAGGCATTCTACGATAGAGCTTCACCCTAACGTTTATGATGCTCCTCACTCAAGAAGCTTCACACCTCGCCCGAAAACTGACTTCGGTAAAAAGAAAATTGCCCCACGATGAATATTCTCATGGCCCAAGTATACGAAAGTGTTATTGTTCAGAGCAAGATTGTCATTGCGACGATTTCGGGTTATGGAGCCCCGTCATCGAGATTTTTTTTTAGCTGAAATGAGCTACCTCTATCGTGTAAGGCGTCTAAACTGTATCAGAATATCTCCTGGACACTCGAATAATTTGCGACGGCACGTCTATAGCTTGCTAGTGCTTGGCCGTAGAACGGGAAGAGTACGCTCCTTTATACGTATCGCTTGGTTTCCACACTAGGGGTGCACCAGAAGAGGCGTTCTGCGATACACTCAGATTTGTCTGAGGCTCCTCACTTAAGGAGCTCCATACCTGACCCGAAAACTGACTTCAGCGAAAAAAACATTCTTTGCCGATGAAGAATACTATGGACCAAGTGTACTAAAAGGTCATTTTTCGAACAAAGATTGGCCTTCCGACGAATTTGAGTTGAGGAACCCCCTCATTCGAAAGCACAATTCTCCGGAAATGTGCCACCTCTATCGTAGAACGCGTCAGAAGTTCCTGAGCCCTTCGACCCAGGAGCTCTAATGGTCATCAGACACAATACGTGGAATAAACTTGTTCGTTTCACCCGCCCGGCACTTGTAAGCGCTACGTAGTTCTAACAGGTAATTCTCCACTCAAGGAATTCAATTGTTCAGAAACCTTCGGCCCAAAAAGTGCAACCGCTACCGTGAAGTGATATATCCATGTCAGTTAAGTACGCCACACGGCGACGCAGTGCATAATCAAGCAGAATAATAGAACACAACCAAGATCAGGTATAATATTTGTTCGAGCGATGGGAAAAATCGGGTATATCCGATGACGTTGTGGCCAATATCGGGTGTCTTTCTATTTCAGGGATCGCGAAGGCCCCAGGACGCCATCTCATTGGACGATGCCGGCCGCCACCCGAAGCTGGCCACGTTTGCGCCGGGTAGACCTTACTTTGGCGACTTACCCCCCAAGAGGTACCCGATTTTTGTACTCACCAACCCGAAAATGGTCAGACTATTCGACCATAACGACCAACCACCCCCGCGGGGTTTATCCCTCTCGTCCGGAATAGGACGGGCTTGGATCATCTACGTGATGTCGATGATTAGGTGAAACCTAGATTACTGGGTTCGCTCTATCTCTTTTTAAAACTGAACAATACACACACAAACCACCGCTCACTCTCTGTTCCCTCTCTTCTCTTCTCCCAGGCCAAATATAGCACAGCCCTCCTCTCTCTTCCCTTCTTCTGAACCAAAAGTAATCAAATGCAGCCTACCAAGCACAGCAGTACTGTAGAAGGGACAGATCATGAGCGACGCTGACAACTTCATGACAAATGATATGGTGTTATCCAGACACAACAAGTACTATATTGCTATGCAGCATCTGTCTCTGCTTTTTTCTGACCACACGCTAGAACGTTTATGTAAGACAGGGTGTGTCCCACGTTTTGTTTGTACAAAACATGTCATTTTCCTTTTTTCGCCCAGCCCTGGAGCCTAAAATTCTCCGCAGTCAAGTTAGTACGGGTAATTGCTGTCGCGTTTCAGTCATCATGCATTAGAGCTTCGTTCAGTTGTTTGGGCAGTATACGTACCACCTGCGGAATTCAAACATTCGTATACGAGTGAAATCTGTCGATGTGCGACCTCGTTTCCATCGCAATTCTCTGCCGAAGATATTTGACGATACGCAACGAGTTGATTGATCGCCGATACCCCTTGTGCGAACGATATTCTATGCTTCGTCCGTCATCGTCGAAGGTTTTTTAAAGTATCTCTGCCTCGCAGGAACCTTATCCGTATTGCTTTCTGAGGCGTCATTATATCATGATGATGCGCGTATAGTGTCGCCACAAGAATCATTACCCCCGACTACATGTAGGAAACGAATAGCGCGAGCGCCCAGCGACGAGGTGACATGGGATCGGGTGAAAGCCAAGTTGCCGGGGGAAGACAGTACCTCCGTCCCCGAGTCGGCAGCGGCGGTAGTGGCAGCAAGCTCCACAGAACCGGAGGAAGGGAGTGTTTTCAACTGGTACCCAAAGCAAGAGTTCGATTCGCAGGTGGCCCTTGACGTAAACAACTCCCGAAATGCGATATCTTGCACGGGCAGTGATGGTCTACGCTTGTCACACCTGCAGTCGATGATGAGAACTGGCTTCGGTCGCGAGAAGGTCGAAGCTAGCATCGAGGCCTGGTGGAGGCGAATCTTCGACGACCCCGGTGCATTCCCGCCGGAGTTTTGGAAGCTCTTCTTGCAGTTCAACTTCACTACCTTGGGGGGGAAAGATTGCCTCGTATGTATAGATATGGAATTAAGACGTCTTCTCGCAGCCCGTACTACGCGGCAGTAGCGGCCTCGACTGGAAGAGATTTTCGTGAGGCAAGGCAGTTTGGGGTAGGGGTTTGAGGATGGGTGGAGCAGGTAGCTCTTTTCGCCTGAGTGCACCATGAGGCAAGAAACTGTCTCATTCTAACAGCTTATTCCAACCCCTTCAACACCGTAAAGCAGACGGCAGTACTTGCCGAGGCGTCCACTCGCGTGCCGGCGCTCACGCCGTTCATTGCAAAATGCTACGGCGAGAGGCCCGCCCCTACGTTCTTCCAGATGTATTCGGCGGAGCGGCGTAGAAGTGACTGTTCCAGTCGAGTGCAGCATGGGGACGCCATGGGCCCGGCGTTGTTTGGCATGCCACTGCTGTCGATACTTACGCGGGTCCGCGAGGAGTACCCAGGGGTTTTCAAGCCTTTGCCTACCTCCATGACATCAGCATCGGTATGTCAGAGATCACACCGGACACGATGAGAGTAGTACCTTTCCTGCAGCACGAGCCGTGAGATATAGGCATTGCCACTAACCCCGGCAAGGCGGTTGCTTTGCGCCCGAAAAGGCATATGCCTACGTCGGAAGAGATTGTATTTCTGGGGGGCATAGGTATTCACATTGCAGGAAGGGGTGGGGTGAAGGTTGTTGGCGTGACCAAAGGCACTGATGCATTCGCGGTGAACAGCGGCGTGGAGAAAGTTCGAGATGGGGGAGCAGAACAACTCGCGCGCATCCTGCTGCGTAGGCCGGACAAACAGTCGGTGAACCTCATCGTCACCAGCTCAATGGTGCCGCGAACCTCCTACCTTGAGTGAGTAGTGGACCGGGAGTTGTCACCACCCGCGTGTTAGCGGAGAGACACTAGCGTAATGTGGATGCTCAAGCGCCTTCTCGAGCTTCCAGGGATAGCGGACGAATCGCCTTATTTGCGGACGAATCTCCGCCCTACCGATTGACGCTATAGCCCCACCAGGAAGCGCAAGCGAGGCTATCTATAGGCGCAGGGGGATGTGGATTGTGGTAGGCTGAATCAGGGAAAATATCAGCGTCCATTAAGAGCTTGGTGGCAACGGTGACAGAGGTCCTTGTTGACCTCTTCGGTCCATCGGGAGAAAAATTCCGAAGCGAGTTGCCAAGTTCGGATCTCATTCGCCGGGCATAGAGTGGCGTCAGGGGCCTTCGCGACATCCATGGGGTGTCGAAGGAGGCATTGGCGAATGTGATCTCGGAAAGCTGGCGGAACAGAGCGCTCCGCGCGAGCGAGGAGGAAGTCTCAGGGCAGTATGATGTGGTGGTACTGCCGGCACATGACCCCCAAACGATCAGCTCCCACAAGCCGCAGCACTAGCTGGGGCCGCAGGTAAATCGGGTACGGTACCAACGGTACGTTGCTTCTCTGGAACAGCTCTCCGAGGCAGCAGATCCGTCGGACCGGAACGACGTGTCCGGGGGGATCGAAACCAGGTATCTTGCCAAGGCTAGGCAACGAAGCCTATCGGGACCAGGCGCTGTCGCCTGTTTGAGGGCAAGGCCTGTAGACACGGCACGAATGATTCCAGTATCGGAGTTCGTGTCAATGAGACGGCGCTTCCTGGGAATGGAGAAGCCTATAGCATTGAGGTGCCCCTGCCGCGAAACGAAGGATGTCAGCACGCGTCACGCACGCACATGCCACCGAGCAGGGGCACAGGTAGACCAGGATCAGCCGCTAGTCCACGCGTTGTCTCGCACCTTCAAGCGGTTGTCCATACTCCATCAATTTAAAAGCGAACCGCCCTTCAACGCCGACGGTAACCTCGGCATGGATATAGTGATCGCGAGGGGAGGACTCCGACACACTACGGCGTCTGAGTCCCGCAACGAGGCGATACTCCTCGACGTTACGCATGCAGACCCCCGAGCAAGAGTCAACACGCGGTCTGATAGCACCGATCGAGATGGATAATCCGTCGCTACTTTTGAGGCGCGAAAGCGCAACCATCAAATCATCTATAACAGGTATTCCCCGACAAACGCAGCCATACACTTGTTATCCTCGCGGTCGAAACCTTTGTACGCCTCGAAAAGGAAGGTAGCGACGTCATCGACCAGCTAGCGGCGAGCATCGTGGGACGAACGGACGGCGGGTCTTCACCAAGAAAAAGGTTTCGTAAGGAACATATTTTCCAGATCATCTCGGCGACCGCCCAGATCGTGATCTCGCGCCGGGTACACCGTTTTAAGCTCGCCCTGCGAGACCGCCATGCCGCCAGGGGGGGAAGGGAGGAGGAGGAAATACTACTTCCCATGGCGTGGGGGTGAAATGTAGACGCGAAGTAGGACGCATGACGTAAAGATACATAGTAGGTGAAATATCTTGGGAAATGGTGGTAGCGCGTATTCAACTGAGTATAAACAGGGAAGCCGAGATGGTTCGATGGAGTTGGTGGTATTCGGCGAATCATGTCAGCTTTTCTTTTGAATGGATATCGCCCTGCACATTGTCATTGGCACATTGTCATTGGCATTGTCATTGTCGGGAGACGGAACAAAAAAAACGAAAAGAACAGTCATTCACGCGTATGCGTATGTTTATTCCGCAGGTGGTGGGTATACTGCCGAAAGAGCTGAACGAAACCGGGTTGTATGATGACTATAACGCAACAGCAATTACCCACCAAACCTGACTGCGGGGAATTTCAGGCTCGAGGGCTCAGCGAAAAAAATAAATTGCAAGGTTAGGTTCTATAGGGTACCTACAGAACGATACCCGGGGTATTTACCCGGGAAATATCTTACAAAGAACTTCTGTAAGTTCTGTAAGACATTTACACCTGCACCCGGAACTTCTTTGAGTTCTGTACGACCTCCATACCCGTACCCGGAACTTCTCTTAGTTCTGTACGCCCCGCTCCACAATACCCGGGGTACCTGTACAACGTTTTTGTACCCGCCAGGAACTTCTGTGAGTTATCTAAGCCCGTGCCACACTACCCGGGACTTCTGTGAGTTCTGTAAGGGTGTGTTGCCCGTACCCGAAATTTCTGTGAGTTTTGTAAAACATCCAAACCCGTACCCGGAACTTCTGTAAGTTCTGTAAGACCTTCGGCGCAAAACCCGGGGTAAGGGAATACCCTTGGCACAATACTCGTGATGCCGGTACAGATGAGGATGGCATTGAGCAGCAAATATGTTGGGAGACAGGACGTTCAACCCTTGACAGAGGGCAGCTTTGCCTTGACATGCTGTGACTGACACCAAACTACTAGGTGTTAGTGTGGAACACTTCGGCCCTACACCCTTGACAACCCATGTTTCGCCTCTCTTGACATGTCTCCCGAAATCTTTGTTGAGGAGTGATGTTATGCATTCTGGCGTCATGTCTACACCGACAACGAAATGATGAAATTATATTGGACCAACCATTTCGCTCAGAACCACTCAAAAACCTAGCACACCAACACACACGTCCGTGCAACTACACCTATCAATAGTATCTGTGATATGTGTACCGCGGGGAGAGGAAAAATAAATGCTGCAGACTATCGACGACCTCCGTCAGACAGGGGTGACGGCAGCTGACCTATATGACCGCGGAAGGAAGTCGTTATAATGAAGTCGGAACGGTCCTCACCGGGAAATTCGTGAAATACATTTCTATATAAGAGACGTGAGCGATAATGATACGTACATGGTATATACGCGGTGTTACCTGTTTGCTTTCTCGTGTTTGCAGTACACAAATCGCAGTATTTCGAAATACAGCAGTTTAAGGGGGTTTTTTACCACCAAGTAAATTCGTTGTTTTTTTGCCTTCATGAGGAGGGTATTTACCAGGGTAGTCCCCGGAACTTACGTTCGTTATTTACGCTCGTGCCACAATCGGAACTTCTGTAACTTTTGTACACCGGTTCCACAATGAATACCCGGAACTTCTGTGAGTTCTGTTCGCCCGTGTCACAATACCCGGAACTTCTGTTGGTTATGTGCGACCTATATACCCACCCGTACTCGGAACTTCTGTAAGTCTGTGCGTTCATAGTATCCGGGGTACCGGTACACCATTTGTTTACCTGCCTGGAACTTCTGTGAGTTCTGTTCGCCCGCGCCACAAGACCTGGAACTTCGGTGAGTTATGTAAGGGTTTTATACCCCAACCAGGATTTTTCTGTAAGTTCTGTACGTCCTTCATACCCGTACCCGAAACTTTTGTAAGTTCTGTAAGACACCCATACCTTAACCCTACATCCACAAACCCCAAAAACCTCACCTTCAAACTACTTTTTTTGTACTGAAGATCCCCTAGGATACACTCTGTCTTAAATATAGATTCCAGCGTGTGGTCAGAAAAAGGCAGAGATAAATGATGCATATCAGTCCCCACTCGTTGTGTCTGGTTATAGTGCAAAATTATTTATCGCGAAGTTGGTAACGTCGCTGATGATCTGTCACTACTGTACTGCTGTGCTTAGTAGACTTTTTTGTTTACCTCTTGGTTCGGGAGAAGGGGAGAGAGAAGGTTGCGCTGTATTCGGCCTAGAGGAGAGGAGAGGAGAGAGAAGGGAGGGAAATAGGTGGTTTATGTGTGTCTGGTTCAGCGCTGCGAAATAGAGAAAGCGAACCGAAAAGTCTAGATTGCATCTAATCATGGGCATCACGCACACGGTTCTCGCCGAACTTCGTTGGGACGAGGGGCATGAACCCCGAGATGGTGGCTCACCGTTGCGGTCGAATATTCTGGCCATTTTCGGATGGGTGGGTAGAAGAATCAGGTACCTTTTCGGGGGAAAGTAGCCAAAAAAGGGTCTTATCAGCGCAAACGTGGCCAGCATCGGGTGGCGGCCGGCGTTGACCAGTGGGATGGCGTCCTGGGGTCTTCGCGGTCACTGAAATAGAACGGTTGCTGTTCTTGGCCACGAAGTCATCGAGTGTACCTGATTTTGGCCGTTATTGCTGTGAATATATCGTTATACCTATTAATGGGACCTCCTGTTATCATTCTTTCCAGGCACCAGGTTTTCGAGTAGGGGAAACGACGCCTTTGTACGAGTGGGAGGACGTACTATGAATACGTATTTTCAGTACCTCAGAACTCAGAAGTACTGCGACACCAATCATTCCACGAGTAAAACAAAAAAAGAACATGTCAAAAACATTTTTCTCGGCCCCCCCGGGGGGTTAGTTAGTCAGGTGTATTCGAGCCGGCGCGCGCCCTCACAACAACAAAAAATATATTTCATTCATAAATACTACTGAACCTGCTTATTATATTATACACGAGTACGTGCGTGTTTCGAGTATAATAATGCATGGCAAGTATCGGAGAAAGCAAGAAAGAGCCAGAGGCATGGGATGTTAACGTTCGTATCAATATGCCTCGTTGTGCGTATACAAACGATTCAAATCTGGTCTAAAACTTAAGAAGTACGTCGTCAGCTGTGAGTTCAACCGATCGGCAAATTATATCTGTATCCGGGGTTTATTTTGCTCATGGATCTGGAAATATTATTAATAAGTGTTGGATCTTATCCACACTTAATCTAGCATATACACCACACACCCGATATAAACTGCCATGTGTTACTGTAAAACTTACCGTACTTTAACCCCGGGGAGCGGGCGGGTTTTTTTTTTTACTCGCTAACCTCCCCCCCAGTACCAGATCATTGCTCGTCCACGCTCACGAGTATCGCCCCCTACTAGATGGTCTTCTTTTTTTCTGTCTCAACTCTTCCCAGCTTCTGCCTTCCCTGTTCGAACAACTGCACCAGTCGTCAACCTGACGTCACCCCCGTCCTTTCTTTTCAAACATGCCAACGATTCAGTACCTCTTAACAAACCTAATATTTCCTTCGTTAAATCTTCCACTTTGTTTTGCTCCTTAACCTGGAATTAGTATTATTGTGTGTTGGATCTCATCCAGACTTAATCTAGCATATGTAACACACACCCGATATAGACTGCCTTATTCTCCTGTAAAACCTACCGTACTTTATCCCCACCTTAACAGTCTCTACATTATCTTTGTACTCCCAAGCCAGTATACATGCTTTGATCTTCCATACCACCCTCCAAGCCCCACATCCATAATATTTTCTTCCTCTACCCCCTTCCTTCTTTCCAAATATGCCAACGATTCAGTACCTCTTCACAAACCGAATATTTTCTTTGTTCAATCTTTCTCTTTGTTTTGATCCTTAATCTGGAATCATTATTCATGTGTGTTGGATCTTATCCAGACTTCATCTAGCATTTGTAACACACACCCGATATAGACTGCCATATTCTACCATAAAACCTACCGTACTTTATCCCCACCTTAAATAACAGTCTTTACATTATATGTGTACTTCCAAGCCAGTATACATGCTCTGTTTTCCATACCACCCCCCAAGCCCCACATCCATAATGTTTTCTTCCTCTACCCCCTTCCCACTTAATCTCCTGTCCGGGGTAAATTCCCCCAGCAACTGTATTCTAAGCTAACACCTTTGAAACCTTATCCCCCTCCTCCCTTGTCGCTCTTGCGTACATCATAAAAGCATCACTCTCCCACCTCCCCTGACGTTGGATTTATATTACCGATACCCCAAATGCTGCATGTCTGGTTGCTTCCCAATTCTGCCCGAATGCCTAGAATACTCTACCAGCACTAACACTTTGTCTTCCCACCAAATCCCTTCATGACCCTGTAGCCTGGTTACGAGTCCACACTCTCCATCTAACTCTTTCTACGTATGTAGCAAGAGGACAGATCAAGTCCAAACTAGGATACAGCAACATCAACTCAAGCATTACCTCGAAACCCCCGGCCTCAACCCTCAAGTGTGAAACAGACGGCGGCCGGCTATCCTACTTGAAACCACTTGCATCAACCACCGCTTTCTTGCGTAACACCGCTTCTCCGTACCTCTTTCAGTCTGATGTTGATCCTCTGAACAGAAGTTATACCCGATCAGTGCATCGCCGCGATTCAGGCGCTGGCAGTTGTACGAAACCACTAAGAAAACGTCTCCCCTCGTCACGTCAAAGTCTTTCTGGATTTGTCCGTCGTTGTATACAAACATCTCAGACGCACGGCCCCAAACAAAAGAGGAAACAGCTAGCATCATGAACATCACTTTGCCCTCTTCCCCTCACTCCGGAACAACTGACAATCTTTGTTTCAGGATATCCCACGAGATTGGACGTTTACTCCGATAAGGTTCCCCCTTCGGTGTACTCTGCCTCGCAGTGCTTGCCTTCACAGATTTTACGATAAATTGCCTCATCGGCAATTCTATCCCCACTCGGCAATGAAATTGCTGTACAGCTACCAATTTTCCTCCAGTCATCGATGCTTTTTTTCCGCGAGAAAAATACTAATCCGCCATATTCTTCGCGATCTCTTTCGCTACCGCCTCCTCTCCCTACTCCATGTCCAAGTAAACACTTCTATGTAACGCAACTAAACGCCACTGCGTCCACAGGCGCCAGACATCTTTAAAAGTGACGTTTGTCGAAGGAGCCACTCCGACCGTCGACAATAAGCCTGCAAGACTTCCGAACAAGTCGTCCCACTAATCTTCCCCAAACTTGCCTCCTGCCAACGCACGTGCGGGTAGAGGGAATTGCGAATTATGTTTTTCGCGAGGCCACCTCGAACTACCATTAGCCAACACATGTTTTACCCCTGGACTATGCGCAGCTTCGGAGCACCAACCCGCCCTCTTTTCTATCTTTCCCAATTATCGCGTCAGAAACGCAGCTCTCGGATCACGTGTTCCCACGCACTTACTAACCCACGTCACCGTCGACACGTTATCGCCAAGCATAACTACTGCTTCTCCCACAATATCCGAATGGTCCGACTCCTGCACCACCATCACATACGTCGTAATCACCATCCCCAGTAATTCCGACAGTTTGATTAAAATCGTGTGATGCTTTGCGCACGTTGCCCCCACCACGGACATACTTTTTTCTTCAGCCGTTAAATCAAATCGCCACCACATTCCTGTCTCAGCGCAAAACCCCCAACCGCACTTGAAGTAGCATCCGATAACCAATGTGGTTCCAGATTATATTTCGTGTGGGAAATGGAAGGCAAATATGATGACACCCCGTGAATTATATATGGTTCGCGCAACGCCCATTTCCACCAATCCAAAATCCGCGTGAAACTCTTGACGTAATAATACAACAGTCCACTTTGGTACCGAAGCCAATTCCGTGCCGCCAAGCTCTTGCTGGTCTTCCAGCCCTACCGTCATCAATAACCTCCACACAAAGAACCGACCCGGCCTCACCACCTTGGCCACATGCCGCACTTTCCCTGTCAAACTACACATCCATTTTGCCGTTGCAGTCTTCGTAGTCGACGGCCACGTTTGCAAAAGCTGTGACAACTCTTTACTTTTTCGTTCCGGCACTTTCATCCTCATTCGTTGTGTGTCCATATCAAAACCTAATACTTCTTGACGCACAGTCCAATTCGTCAGTTTCTTTTGTGACAAAACGGGCAAAGCTAGAAATACCAGACATCCTTGAGTGGTGCGAAATGGCGGAAAGTGTTGATATCAACAATCGACTCTCGTTTCCACGCTTGCATGCTTCCAAGTTCAACATATCGTCGACGTACATCTCAGCGTAAGCCTTCGCCTCTGAGTTTCCTTATAGTCCAGACACAGCAACAACTGCAGGAGGAGTACGCATCGCCCAAACCCCTTCTGCAGGCACCGAAACCTTCATATCCTTTGCTGTCTCTCGCGCGTCTGGCAATACCGCTGCTATGTTAGCGTCAGTAGTTCGATGCGAACGAAGAATTGTTGAAGCCATCAAACCCCATCATCCAGGTGACGAACGCCATCCGAATGCCAACCTGAAATCAGCAACAACGTGCTCCGAAAATAGATGCCTTCTCACACTCAATGTAAACTCTTCTAAATGCGTCCTTCACATCCATTTTGAAATGTAAATGGGTACTTCCGCGCCAACTTGATCTCGACGAGCACGCGTTTGCGCGAAAAATCTGAATACATCGTCCCCCAAATCACACACAGGCGCTTTGTCGAAGTCAGTGTCTGTGCTTACTCCATGTCCTACTGTCAAATCCAAGATCATTATCATTTTTTGTCGTTCATCGACCACAGCTATGGTTGATATTCTCAGACCCTGAACCGTATGCGTTATCGACAGATGTAACGGCAACACACGACCGCTCACAATATTCTCCATCAGTCTGTCAAACAGCAAATCACCATGCTGAGAAGAGCTCGAATGATTCCCATATTGCAATACTACATCCTAAATACCTCCCTCCATCACATCCTCTTTATAATATGCAACCATCTACCTGATATATTCAACTTTGTCTCATGGTCCATTCGTTAAATTTTAAATTTTTAATTTTTAATTTTTAATTTTTAATTTTTAATTTTTAAATTTTATTTTATTTTTTATTATTATTTTTTTTTTTTATTCTTTTTTTTTTTTTTTTTTTTTTTT
>JBBMHQ010069321.1:0-13263 GCA_037834295.1 Postelsia palmaeformis
AGCCGGGAGAGGGTGACGAGGGGCGGGCGAAGGACCCCTCCTTCGTCTACGAGGACGACTCGAAGGGTGGCGCTGCTGCCGCGGCCGGTACGGAAAAGGGTCTTCTGGACGGAACCGGCGAAACAGATGTGAGTGTTTTTTTTTCCTTCGTCCTGTCTCTCTTACTTGTTGTTGTTGTTTGTTGTATTTGTTGTTGTTGTTGTTGTTGTTTGTTGTTGTTGTTGTTGTTGTTGTTGTTGTTGTTGTTGTTGCTGCTGCTATTGTTGCTGCTGTCGTTGTTGTTGTTGTTGATGTTTGCTGTTGGTGTTGGTGTCGTTGATGTTTTGTTGTTTTGTTGCTTCGTTGCTTTTTTATTTCATGTGTCTTTTTCTATTTTTTCCCGGTGAATTGGTTACAGTGGGTTGAAATTTCGAGCCCTTAAGAACTGCAGTCCCGTTTTGGGGACAACACACTTGATTTTTACTTCCCTGAGTAGATTATCCCCGAAATGGGACTGCCGTCCTACCTAGGTCAACTCCACCACACGTCCACTATACCTACGTCCACTGCTGTTGATGTTTCTTATTCCCCTTTGTAACCTACCAAGTACCTGGTATGTATCACTCCCATTACTATTAATACACCAGATACGTACCAGGCAGGATGTAATGATGGAGGCACCAGGTTTTACCTGCACATATTATAGCTGTACTTGGCAGATGTTATTTACATGGTGCACTATTTTGTGCAGGGCAAACCGCGTGGCGCAAGTATCGACGAAGCCGCAGAGAACGAATTTGATGGCTCCGACGATATTTTTAAATGGCTTGACTTGACGGATTTGATGCTTGTGTGGCGAGTTTGGCAAATCGATTGCTGTACGTGTATTCGATATTTTCCGTCCTTGTATGAAATCGATCCAAATCAAATGGAAACCTCGTCCGTTGTCGAAATAAAAGACTCAAACCTACTGTGAAATACCGGTACGTGATGTGCTGGTTGGTGGCGAGCGTGGACTTTGACCTGGAATTCAAGTCGAAGTTGACCTCATGAAATTGTTCCCAGGCCAAAGCACAAGTTCAGCTTGAACATCGTTGAATTCCAATTCCGAAACTACCACTGGCTTGAACCGTGCCATGAACTTGCAGTTGAGCTGGGGCCTCTACCCAAAACCAAGTGCCAACTGATGCTTAAACCTGAATCGGAGCTTGAACTTGAACCGAGAGTTGAAATCGCGTGTGAAGCCACGTACTTGAGCTTCAAAATGGACCCCATCACGAACCTGCCGTCAAACCAGACTCCAACTTGGTTTTTATATTGAACTTCATATCCAGCTTCAACTTGAATTCAACTTCAACTCGGCTTTTTTTCTTTCATGTTCCAAGTATGCAATTTAACCCCAACATTAATCAACTTGATGTTGAACTTTTAACCTGAACAAAAATCAGGTGTCTTCTGTCAGCGGTGGCGTCGATGTGAGCGCCAAACGTGTCATTGGCCAGGCGGACGGGGGGGACGGGGTGGGCACCCAAGGACCAGCCACCGTGTCCTCAACAGGGGAGGGAGGGGGGAATTGCTGCACCATCAGCTGAATACTAAAAAAGTCAAAATGGTGTCGAAAGTTGTGATACCTTTTGCACTGTTTTCGCTTTTGATATACTATTTTTTCGGTGTTGTTTCTCGGTACAGCAGTAGGTTTTGTTTCGAGCTTTGGTTCTTCTGACCGGTTTTGTTTTTTCACTTGTTTTTGGCGCGTCTTTTTGTTTTGTGCTCTTTCTTGTGTCCGTAATTCGCGTCTTCCTTTTTTTCTTATTACCTCTCTTTTTTTTTTTTCTGGATTCGCTCGCTAGCCGTTGGGTTGTTTCGTGTGCGTGCTTTTTTTCCTTCGGCTGTACGAGGCAAGCAGAAACAGCCATCTAGCTCGATGGCTGGATAGCTCGCCTGCTAGTACCACAGCTGCAGCGATATATGACTGTCGACAAAAATTGCGAGAGTCGAACGCAAGGAGAGCTGAGGGTGGTGTCGAAGAAATAGTAGTTTTATGGGAATGCTCGCGACCCAGTGACCATACGAGTTTAATAGTCGTACCTGTGACGTTCCCCGGAATGCCTTGATGGTTTTGGCCCACGCGGGTTGGAAAGGGTGATATTACATGACCCACGCTGACCCCAAAGAAATTAGCGCGCGCGCGGGGGAGAGGGGGGGGGGCGGGAGATGACGAGGAAGGTCTCTTGTGGTTTTGGCCCGCATGAGTTTGAGAGGCTGATACTACATGGCTTAAGCCGTCATTGATGTCATGTACGCGCGAGGGGGTCGGGGGTGGCCGTAAAGGTCTCCAATGGTTTCAGCGCGTACGGGTTGGAGAGGGCGTATTGAACGACTCAAACCTTCCTCAACATAATTTGCGCGCCAGGGGCGAACGGTGGCGTCGATTGTCTCTTATGATGTTTTCGCGTACAGGTTAGAGACGGTGTTATAACATGACCCAAACTATCCCTTCAAACAATTTGTCCGCCAGGAGCGATGGATAGCCCGGAATGTTCCTTATTGTCCCAACGCGCACGGGTTGATGAGGTGTCGATTGCATGACCCGAATTCTCTTTGATATGAATTTGCGCGTCAGGGGTGGGTAGCCGAGATTTTTTTTTATGGTTTCGGGGCGACCGGTGGGGGTGGGAGGGTAATATGTCTAGCTTTGCCATTGGGGCATGGAGTGAGGATAGAAGGGACAAGAATTGATTATTGAGGGATTTCTTTGACGTCGTCAGTAGTACCACTTACTTGTCTTCTGAGTGTGTTGCCGTTCCTTGTACCCGCGCTGCTGCTCTTGTCCCAGTAACAAGCTCTGCGTTTTTTTTTGGCGACCCCGGGGATGTAGGTTCGTGGTGAGCAAATGAAACGTCGAAAATAACTTTCTGCGCATTTGTAGGACAGCAGATATTATAATGCGTGTAATAACCGTTATTTCTATACCGATAGTTCGTATAAACGTACGTAGTTCGTGCACGTCTGGTACGTGTACGTACGTCTTTGTAAGTTAAAACACTAAGCGCTTTTCTGATTATTTGGTTTCGGTTGGGTGCCCCGCTTCGTTCCAGAATGTATCGTATCGTGGTCGTTCAAGGGGTCTCGCCGAGTTTCGTTGCGTTAGTGGGGTCGCGTGCATCTGAAGAACCTCTTCGTACGCCGTTACAGGCCCGTTGGGCTCGATTCGGTCCGGTTCCGTCGCATCCGGTTCGGCCATGTGCGGTGCGCTTTCCGTTCGAATCGGATCCTTTTCTTTTTCGTTCCTTATTCTAAGTATATATATATATATATTTATCTCCGTTGCTTCTGTCTAATAAACGCCGAACGTCCAATCGAAGCCCTTGCAGCTTGAACTGTGCGCGGGAGGGTGGGGAAGGGGTGCTTGAGCAATGGGAGGGGCGGGTATGGGTATGCATGCGTTTTGAACTATCCGTTTCGAACTATCAGGCTCGCTCACGTTTCCCCTAGCTGGTGGTGATGAAATTGACGAGTGAGCTTCCAATGCAACAATCGACGTGAAATTGGCGTCGTGGCCGACCTCATCTGTTACCAGCCGACGACGCTTGTCCGTTTCTTGCTTTATTTTGATAAACTTTACGTGTGTGGATGGAGAGAGGTGGGGGAGGGGGGGAAGGAGGGGCTCCACGTACAGCTTTAACACCGTGAGGGATTTTTCTTTCTTTCAGCGTTTTTTTGTTGGTGTTTAGTTCACAACTAACACTGCCGTATTGAGAAAGGAGGGATGTATGCGTCCTTCGGTGGTCACCTCCCTCCACGATCACCACAGCCACCACCCCGCTAAGAATGTCGCCCAGTTCTTGTTTAGTTTTACTTGCGTACGCCTGCTCTCAATGTTGCTCAAGGGGTCGACAATTTTTTACTTTGCGCAAACGTTTCGTGATTGATTTGGGTCAGTCTCGGCTCGATTCGGTGCAGTTCGGTTCGGTTGTGTTCGTTTCTATTCGGCTGTGATCGGGTTGGTTTGGTTGATTCACTTGGGTGCAGTTCGGTTCGAATGGTTTGCCTCGTTAGTGTTCTGTTCCGATTCGGTCGTTTTGACTTCGTTCCCTATTTTGTCCAGTTGTGACTTTTTTGTGTGCGTAGTTTCCTCTCCCTTTTTGGTCTTGTCTTATCCTCTCAGCTGATTTTCTTGCTTTACCAACAAAGTGTTTCATCCTTCACTTTTGATACCTTTCATTGGATCTTGAGTTGATTCGCGTGCTAACAATCGATCAGCCAGAGGGATACAATGACCGATCGACGCCTGTTATCTTTCGTGGTTTCCGCAACCCTAAGGATTGTGTGAGCTTTTGAGAACGCTCGTCGTTGGCGTGGTGTTGAGTTTGCGTTAGTTAACGGTTGGTTGGCTTCGAGGTATAGCTTTGTGTTATAGCTTGGCGGAAGTTGGCCTTTATTATTTTTATTCCCTGAAAAAAACTGCACACGTTTCCGTGTCTGCATGGATGTTGCATGTTGCACATTCGCTCAGGTGAAGAAGCGAAGCAAAAACCTAGGCTAGAGCTTAGCGCCTCCTCTTGTACGAAAACTCTGACCGACTAATTTGCTGAAGGTGTTCCCCTCATGGACCGGGAAAAACTGATGTCTCTCCAGCTTTCCTGCTTGTCGAATTTCTTCGACTTAATTGTGTTTCTTGGTCTTGTTGGTTACTTGTGGTATTGTTCTGATTTTCATTTTATCCGGTAGTATACTGTCTTTTCGATTTTTTCTCGGATGGGTTTTCGTTTAGTATGCGTGTTATTTGCTCCGGAGACAGGGGCAGGTCGCGCAGGCACCTGTGCTTCGAGCCGCCTGTCCTGTGCTGTTCTCATGCCCCGTTCTGTCTCCACAGGTTCTGTACGCCCAGCGTACGTGCAGCTTAAGAGAGAGGAAATAAACTCTAGCGCGGGGGTCTGGGGCGGGGGGTGTCTGGCAGCCGGAGGTTGAGATAACGAGCTGGTCGGTAGCTTGGCGTGCTTACTTCTGCGTTTAATTTTGCTTTCGTTCGATTCGCACCTTCATCAATATTGCCCCTGTGGATCTCCGCGGTGGCCCGTGCGATGTAATGCGGTGAGCCCGTGCGATGTAATGCGGTGAGATTTCCCTGCGCGGCACAACAAACGGAGCTATGGAATAGGTATTTTGACGAGTGAGATACGGGTTGGTGTGTTCGCGGTGTTCAAAATGACCACCCTCCCGTAGCTTTTCGGCTCGATCTCTTTTGTCGGAGTGGGTTTTTTGCGGCTTTGTTCACGTTTTGTCTTTTTTTTTGCCCTCTGTAGAAATATTTTGTGGTTGGTCTTGGCGACAAAAACAACCACCCGCGATATTTTTCCACCAACGGTGCTATGCGCCATGTTAGATGCAGAAGCTAAAATGCGAAGGAAATACACCATCCGAGCAAGAACAAAGAAACACGTGACGATATCGGAAAATAGGCTCCCAGGGCGGGTACGAGGAGGAGCGAACGAACGTACCTGGTAGTCGACATATCGGTATCTCAGGCGTGTTCTTGTCCTGTCCTTTCGCCGTTTCCTTCTGGTTGTTTTTCTTCCAGATGATGTTTTCCTTCGTTGTTGTGCCATTTCTCGTAGGGACGAGCGGCCACGGGGGGGGGGAGGGATCGCCATTCGCGCACGATGCGGTGCTGCGTTTCGTGTGTTGGTGCGCGTTCCGTCTTTCCCACACCCACCAGGCACCGCTCCTAAACTCTCTGCACGGACTGCCTTATCGAAAGACGTGAAAAAACGTTTGCCGTGCGGCGAACTATCCACCCGAGCAGTTTTACCGCACTCGCCTGTGTTTCGAGGGCGAAAGTCTTCGGGAGGGGCAGGAGTAGGTAACATGCGCAGAACACCGCTCGCGGTGTGAACTCAATGCCACCCTATTCTCCTGCAGCAGGCAGGAGGAAAGTGGGAAATGAGGCGGGAGTGGAGGGAGGGAGGGAGTTGGCGCGCAGGGGGGCTGGGGGCTGGCTCTGTCCCGCGCAACACTTCCGAGTATTTTTCTGGAGTTCGAGACGACTCGAAGCTGCACGAATCAGCATCGCCCCTGCCTTGCTCCCGATAGATAGCTGTCTATAGCAATTTGTTGTGCGGGAGGGAAGGGGTATTTGGTGCTCGCTCTGCGGCTTGACGACTTTGTTGGTTCGTCACCTTCCGCGGGTGTTTCATAGCCGGCTATATGGATGTGCCGGTCGTACGGCTGCGTGTCTTGGGTGCAGCGAACCTCGAGGGCGTCCGGTTGGGCAGCATGCCTTTGTTTTTCTGTTGTTTTCGTTTTCGTTTCCATGGTAAAACGCGATGTTAAGACGAGTAAGCCTTCGAAAGAGAGGGGAAAAGAGAGAGCGAGAGTGAGAGAAACACATTTCCGCGCGATTGATACACAATTTACGATTTTATTCAGAGAGGGCACGGGGGACGGGAGGAGACGCACAATGCGACCGCCCTTAGCAGTGTAGCCGGGAAATGACTACAGCGCGGAGCGAAAGGCGAACCCGAGGGGAGGAAACATGCTCGGCGCAAGAGCAGGAGAGCGTGACTGGATAGATAGGGAGGCTGGGGTGTTTCCCTTGGAGTAGTTTGCTTGATTATCGGGTGGCTTTCTTGTGCGGCGCTGTCTCTGTGTGCCTGTCGTAATGTCTAATGGAAGGGACGGGGTGAGAGCGAGGGATGTGCACCTGAGTGTGAGGCCGTGGGATGACATGATGCGTCATTTCATGATCATTCGCGGCGGAGTGAAGTGGAGTGGATGAGTGCGTTGTTGTGCTCGGCGGCGCGACCATCTGTTCCCCTCCTTCCCGAACTGCTGCTGCTGCGGCGGCGTCTGATCTGTGACCGGCCGGCCCTACATGACAAAAAAGGGGTAGAAAAGAAACGCTGATATATGTGTATGATGGTAGCGGTTGATCAAATATGGGATGCTTTGTTGGGTGAGTTCCTGTTGCACTGGCGGGTAGGTACGGTAAGTAAGTGGAGGTAAAATATAAGCTCGGGTGGTACAAATATTTCATGTTTTGGATGCTTCCTCCAAACGATGGCGGCGGTAAAAATACTAAAATCTATTTCGCTTGGGGGGGGGTGTACCGCCCATAACGACGTCACATTATCGACTCAGGTTCTCGAGGAAAGGTAGGCCCCTCGGGTCAGGTCTGGAATTCGGGGCAATACTTGGGTTGGAATTTGGTTCGTTGGGTAGCGGGAGACGCATAGCATGGAAGACTTAATGCTCGATGCTGTTGCCCAACGCAACACGGGCGCACGCGTACGTCTAGCCCATATGTATATGTTGTGGGGCTCTCTCTTCGTACCCCCCCCTTCCTGCGTGCCTTCTGGTGGTAATTGTAGGGTGGAGGAGTGGTGAACGGCGCTTCGGGAATACATGGCGCATTACCACTTGCTTTCGGCGTGTGCTTCGGGAAATATATGCGCATACGAGTAAATATATACCAGTATGCAATACATCCACGTATATAGGTTAGTAATAAACTGAAGTCGACCAACAAACGATCGGTCCGTCTGTATCATTGCCGAGTAGTCGCGTGGGCGGAGCTCACTGCCATACACCACTGGTATAGGAGGACAGCATCATTGTTTTCTGTGTTTGTTCCTTTGTCAAACATAATCAACACGCATAAAATTCAGGCGCCAATCAACGGCATTGGCGTGCTGCCTCCCAATGCACCGTATTTTTGAAATTTTTATTTACGGTGTTCGGACGGTCGAACGAGAAAGTTATAATTCGTCTGGCAACAAGCCAGCGTGTTTGTAGACCTATCGCACCTATTTTTGCTAACGGGAAGCAGCACGGCCCTTGCTTCTTGAAATGCATGGTGTACTTGCACAAAGGAGTACTGGTATCCAAAGCAGACCAGAAATGAGCCCAAAACAGTCGAAACGTTGGCATAAGTCGTCCGTTAGAAGCTGCCTGGTACATGGTACGTAAATGTTTTATTAAACTACGCCGTTGATGCCCGATAGATAGTATCAAAAGCCCGGCATGTAATGTGATCATGGGAAATGAGAACGATACTCATAGACCACCGTTACTCCGCTGCCAAGGCCTCAAAGGCGGTACCGAGTACCTGAGACGGGACGCACTGGAGGCAGTAGTTCAAATCAATATTGGATGGTTCTTCGCATTCGGGCCGTGCGGACAGGAGAGGGGACCACAGGCGACGCGAACTGCGCAGCTGGGGACTTCGGCGTCGTGGATGTCAATAGAACAGCCTGAGGGCTACTGCTCAATGCTGTTTCCTTGGACAAGCTGCGGTAACGCCTCGCAGTTGACAGATGCACACGCGTGCCTGAGCTTCATGTGCTTGGCATCTCATATAAGAGAGCTCGCACACGTTTGGCGGAGAAGCCCGTAGCGTGTACGTGCTAGGTGCTACATAATTGCCGTCCCGAGACCACGCCACCGTCTCCGCGGCCTGACGACTGCAGTTGCTAGGAAGCGCCACCGAAGCAGATAACGGAAACTCCCTCCTGGCGCTGGGGTGGCTATTAATAGTACGCCTCCGAGGTTATCTTCAAAGGTCCCGCAGCGCCCGATCGGGGCCATGAAAACGACGGTGAACGACTCGCCCACTTGCTTTTCATCACGCACGCCGACATCGGGGGGAATAGTTTGATCGGGGCATGGCAACCTTATGGCGGAGGATTGGGCGCGCTCCAGCCGAGACTGTGGTAGTTCTCGCTGCACTTGAGCCTCAAGGCGTTGGGGGTGACGTTTCGGCCGATTTGCTTTCGCAAAGGCACGGCAAAGCTCCTCGCCGCCGGGACTATGCAAGAGTTGCGTCCGCGATTGAAGGAGGCCAATCGAGAGGTGAGACAGTTTGAGTCCGTCGTACCAAGAGGAGTAGACACATGTGGAACTGAGGACACAAGAACCACGGGCAGCCGCCTCGTTTCCACTGACATTTTTTAACACCCGAAACACGGCGAAAACTACCCTGGCGGGTGCGGAACTGGTCAATTGGATGCCAGGGCTCGTGCCGTTTGTGGTCAGATGCTATGGTACAAGACCAACTGACGTGTCGTGTAGAATGGACTGCGGGCAGACCTAGAGGATAGCCTGCTCCAGCGGTGTCCGGCGGGGGGAACCCGTTCAGGCCGGAAACAGTCTTCCTGATGTTGACACCGGGGCTGAAGCGGTTCAGATACGATATCTGAGGATGATTAGTGGAGGCCTACGGGTACACGGGCGATGCCTCTCTCGGTGTGATGGGGGTCACTGCTAACACAATAAGAGCCAGGGTGCCTTGCTGCGGCGCGAACTACAGTAGACAGCATGGCATCTCGGTCAACCCTGCCAAGCCCGTGGCACTATCAGTAGGAGTGCACGCCCCGACGGCGAAGGGTATTTCCCTCGTGGAAAGGGTTGACACCTGCCTTGCCTACGAAGCAAGGATGAGGGATTACGGGGGTTGACATTGTGCCCCCCATACACGAATACGCGATGGAGCGAGAGGTGGGGGACTACTATAGAAGGGATCACGCGCGGGCCCCGTTCAGCACCGCCTCGCTAACGAAATAAAAAACGGACGATCAAGCGGCGGCCCTCCTTGGCATCGAACCCCTCGGAAAGAGGACGCAAAGTACCCACCGAGAGCTCTGGACACGAAGTTGTCCTCAACGAATGCAGGAGTGCAGACAACGAGGTGTATTACGCGTACGAAACAACCCTTGAGAAACTGGGCCTGGCGCGGCAACGACCACACTTTTGGCAGGGGTTCCCGGGTGCTCGGCTAATATTACCACCTCACCAGCTAGCCTTAACACCCCTCTGTAAGGGAGGATACTTAGAGCTTCCGTCTCCATACTCGAGGCCACAATCTGCTTCTATCGGGAACAGAGGGTTGTGGGGTCCTTTCGGAGTTTTTTTGCAAGCCTCAGAAACCCATTTGGGAACTGAGTAAGGAGGGTGCTCCCTGAACCAGCATCATCACTCTGGTCGGAGGTACTGAGCGAGATTCGAGACTCAAGAGCTGCGGTGAAGGGAGCGATGACAGGTATCGTCTGCGACACCGGGTGGTTTGGAGTAGGGTCTACTGTAAGAGCAGAGAGGCACTTGGCTCCAAGCTCCCTAGAAGTCGACACACTGGCCGTGCAGGATGACGTGTTCACCACGGACTCAACGGAAAAAACCGACGGAAGGGGGGCAAGCTGATCAACCAGGATCATCACACTGCACGAACAGCATTATTGGACCAGCAGTCGGAAGCGGCACATATAGTAGCATCTCTATTCTTCACACACGCCCGCTGCGACACGCCGTTCGGCTGGCGGTGAGGAGAACCAAGACTCTCGCCAAGGATCGCCACAGGACCCTACAAGCAAGGAGCAGGGGCTGCCGTGTGCCTTCGGGCGCAGCCAACACTCGCTCCGTGTCACACCATCCCGAAGAAGTTATAGCGGCCGCGCAAACAAGCCGCCGTTTCGCGGAAGGTGGCCAGCGACTAAGGTCCAGCTTAGGCACGGTCAGGAAGCAACAGTGAGGTGGGGCGGGGGAGGGAGGTGGATTCATGCCATGCATGACTTTAGTGGAATGGACCGTCGCAACCCTACAATCTCAGGACGAAGTGCGTTGGGTTTTTACCAACCAGGCAGACTTTGCTTGCACCATGCGCGAAGCGTCGCGAGGTGTCAGGCGAGTAGCATGAAGGGTGACTCGAATCCTGCTAGGGACTGTCTGTCAGGCGAATCCGCATATGTGTACGGACTACAGCATCGAATTCTGTTTGACTCGTTTTTTTTTGGTTTGGCTACTTCAAGATTCAGGCTCTGCCAAGCACAGCAGTAGTAGATATGCTCCCAGTAGATGTTCCAAACGGCGCTCGCTGCAGAGGAAAGTGGAGGCGTTCAACTTGAACCAACTCGCACATATATATTACCAGGTACTCCGTATTATATTTATGCTTATGAATGTAGAATCACGCACGATGTTAATATGTTTCTCTTCTTAATTATGTACTGCTAGTTTATAACACGAGAAAACGACAATTTCTAGGGGGCATGGTATTTCTGTTCTTCCTTCACTTGTCTTGCTTGTTTGTGTTGTTTTATTCTCGTACCCGGTACGCTGGCATTTCATTCGCTTTACCCATGCATTTTTGAATTTTGGATTGTTTTATGTTTTTGGTCTTCCTCTGTCTCACAGTCTCTGACCGCACAACTAATATCCCTCTAGGATGAGGGATCAGTACGGACACTGGGCGTACTGACGTTGATGGGGAGAAATAACAATTTCATGCGAAGACACACACAGAGTAAATCAGGATCGACCATCGACGGCAAAATTTTATACCCCCTCTATGATCAAATACTCATATTTTTTACTGATTATTACTGTCCCCTCACTCGTCAAATTAGATATTTAGTGTATATAACAACATGCCGAGAGTGGAGTATTTAAACATTCAACACGGACACAAGTGGGGTATCACATGCCGACGGAACAGTGTCAGTGTGGCCCTCGACGTGCGAACCACCGTCGGTTGAGGGGTACACATTCCGATCGGATATTGGGCATATCGAGATTGTCCGCGGAAACAATACATGATGGAAATGAGCAAGCAATACGTCCGTGTACATTTTCTTTCAATAATCAGAGAAATAAAGTGTACACTGGTAGCTAGCTTTGTAAGCATCCCGGTAAAGCACACTGGAAGCTGGTAGTGTGACTGACTCTGGTACCAACAACAACTTATGTATTTATTAGAGATAGCAACATTGAAAATTGAACAGGGTTACGTAAAATATTGATGAAGAAGTGGTTGGGTAGGGGATTGATGCAGAATTGGGTACAATAGTAATTGGCAAGCTGCACACGCTAGTTCGATGGTCGAAGGACGATGGAGATGGCCGAGTGATGCATATTCGTGATGAACGTACACATTTATATGCAGGCGACCAGACGAAAATATGTTTTTTTTCAGAGATCTGCGTATACACGTCGCATACCAGGTACCTGGTACCTGGTATATGGCTGCACGAAACATGACCTGGTATATGGCTGCCCGAAACATGATCTGGTAAATGGCTGCCCGAAACATGAGCTGGGAGGCGTATAAGAAGAGTAAGGAACTGGTGTTGACTGTAAAACGAACCCAAGGTGGGAATTCCTACTTTTTTCTGTAGTAAGTGTACAGTGCGGGATACTTGAGTTGAAATGACGAGCCACTCACAGGCTGCCAACAGTATAAAGTCAACATTACGTGGCGCCATTAGCTATGAGAAGAACTACAGGGGCTGGATATACATACCAGGTATATATATATATATATATATATATATATATACATATATATATTTATTAATTATAATATTATAATATTATAATATTATAATATAATAATATAATAATATAATAATATAACAATATAATAATATAATAATATGATAATATATATATAGATGCTGTGTATTCAGTGGGAGCTTATAGAAAGTTAGAGCGATTGACTGCAGAGCAAAGACCCAACATCAGAACAGAAGTTTCAACTCACGCACGGATGCACGGCACCAACACAAAGAGACCGGTATACGTGCGGCGATTAAAGGAGCGGCTGAAAAATCCTCGAGTCAATTGACTTTGCGCCTTCTGTACTGTAACAGCTGATTATTGCTTCTCCGCCGGGCGGGGCACTACTTTACTGTTGTGGTGGACACTTCTCCCGTCCCTTCGTCGAACACATGCCCTCGTCGAACATTGGCGAGATACTACCTCGGGCGCAAAGGATTCCTTGCCGGGAGCCTGTATATTTGAATCCGAGTCTCTCCCTGCTTGCGTTGCGAGCGGGACGTGGCGAACCGCTTCAGGTCGCTCGAATCTGTGCCAGCCTTCTCCAGTCGCATCCTGTCTTTCGTTGGCACTTTATCACCAAATCAGCGGAAGCAGGTGAGGACCCAAGCCATCGCGACCTGTGATAGACAAACCCAGCATGTTATAAGTTCATTGTGCAACACCTGCTGTCTTGCTGCATGTGGCGACTACTCCACAGGAAGAGAAGACGGCTCCTTGTAGCAGCAGCAGTGCCCGTGACAAGTTGTACGAGTATGTGGTCAATGTGCCGGTGGCCGGGATGTGCGGCAGTCACTGTAGTGCCAGGGTGCTGTGATAGTTCCTGCTGAAGCTTCAAGTGCTTAAATCTACCCCCCCTCGCTGCTGTAGTTTGGGAGGTGGTATTTGGTGCGGAGGTTGGTGCTCGATTGAGCTTGCGTTTCGTTTTTATTGCAGTCCTACCTGGGCAACGGGGAGAAG
>JBBMHQ010069332.1:0-13262 GCA_037834295.1 Postelsia palmaeformis
TTTGTACCGGCTTCTATCCTTCAAGATATCAAGATATCTACGTACCGCTTGGTGCTCCTTCTCTTTGGTCATGTGGTCGGTGAAATGCAAGGTGTTTGTTTCATGAGTATAGTAGGTCTTGACCTAATGTCATGCATCATCCACCCCTCCCAGCGCTGGGGGGAGGATAATATAGCGCGAGACAACTGTCCTGATCAGTGTCACGCGTCGGGTCTATTCAATAGGCAGAGGGCCAGCTTTGCTTAGCATCCTCTGAGCGGATCTTCTAGGGGCAGGGAGGATCCCCGGTGTGGGGACGCCTTTAGTTCCGTTTGAAGAACCTGTGACGAGGTGACGGAGCAGCCCGGTAAATTATTTTATTAAACACCGAGTAAAGGAAGAACGTCAAAACCAAATGATCTGTGACACCCGTCCTATCGATCCCCAGCCCCTTGGGCCCTGCCTTGCCCGTCGTGTCCGTCATCGTGTATGTGGTCCCTGTTCCCTCACTCACTATGGCTACTTGCAACTGCTGCATTGCATCCATTCACTTTCTGCGTGACCCGATCAAAACTGCGCGAAATAATTTCTCGAACTCCCAACCAGCAGGTGAACCGACCTCAGGATCTAACGAGCGCGGGTTATTCTTAGCGTCTGAGAGCTGTACCCTGCTGTAACACATGACATCGTGGATGGAGACTATATGCTGCCTTGGAAAGTGCTTTGGGGGCGAATAACCACCTGGGGAGGAGAGCTAAGAGGTCGCGCATACCGTTTGTGTGCGTGGGTACAGGAAACCCGAGAAGCAGAGAATTCGTACAAGTCGCGTGTGTGGAAGGCACCGTAGAAGCTGAGAGTTCGTCCAGCCGCTTGTGTATACGTGACAGCGCACAGCGCAACAAAGAAAGTTCGCTCAGTCTTCGAGTGATTTTCGGGAGCTCGGCTCACAAGCATCCGAGAAGCTGAGATTTCGCGCAGATCGCCTGTGGGTGTGTGCACAGGGCACCCGAAAAGAGTTGGCGGAGGCCACTTGTGTGTGTCAGCCTCAATGCATTTTGCAGTATCGCGTCAAAATCGCTTTTGGTCGTTCGAGGACCAAAAGGGGCAGTCACTGAATCAGGGAAAATTGACGGGACAGACAAAAAGACGAGAAACAAAAATTCCAAACGGAAACCCCAGTAGACACCGGAAAAACAAATCACCACAGTTAGTAAGGACTGAAACAGGACAACGCTGGATAGGCCAACACGGAACTCTGGCCGTTGTTCATTTCGGTCACCAAGTTAAATGCAGCATCGCATATGTTGCCAGCACAACGATGCCTGCGATATACGGCGCCCACATGTCACTGTCTACCTGCAATGCCCGAAGTAATTTCGAGACAAGATTCGTAAAATCATTCACGCGCATCTTGTGCACTTCGGTTAGCCTAAACTCCCGAAAACAAAGCAAGGTGGCGATAACTGTCTTGTTTGTTTTGGGTGCCGATCTCATAAGAATGTCATCGTCAGACAGACTGAAGCCGATCCTCGCCGGGTACGGAGGTGATCTAAAACGACGGCCCCAGGGCCAGAAAATGGTGATCGCATCATTGATTATGTGTGATGACATCATTTTGGCACGGGAGGCGGGGGCGACAACGGTCGTACAGACACTTAC
Source organism: Postelsia palmaeformis (assembly GCA_037834295.1). Lineage (NCBI taxonomy): Eukaryota > Phaeophyceae > Laminariales > Laminariaceae > Postelsia > Postelsia palmaeformis. Next base: position 1,639 of record JBBMHQ010069332.1, read on the forward strand.
TTGATACCGGTGTCGACAAGAGTAGGAAAGACATGGCAGATCGTGTCGCAAGGGCTCCCGCTCGGCTTTGTATCGGAGACTGGAGCCTGTGTCACTATCGCCGGCTTGAGTACCTTTCTTTTTCTTGCTGTTTTCATCGGACCTCTCTTTCGTCTCGGCACGTCGCTTTCTCTCTTCTCACTTCGTGTTGCTTCGTCCGTGCAGCAGCCATGTGCTCTTCTTCTCCACGTACAGTACGTGTTCTTCTTGCCGCCTTTTATTTAGTGACAGTCTGGCGAAATTGCATCCTGTCTCATTCAACCATTCCTTTAGATATTATTTAGGGGTTTTATTGCCTTGCTTAGCTCACCTGTTATGTCCTCGTACCCGATACGTCGGTATTTCACTTGCTTAGCTTGCTCCAGTTGCGATTCATTTAGTTTTCTCTGTTTCACAGTCTGTGACCACATAGCTTGTATCGGCCTAGGGTGAAGATCAGGGCGGACACTGGATGTACTGATGTTGACTATTAATAGAAAGGGCAGTTAAATGTGAAGGAGCACACACAGAAAGAGATACCGCTCACCACATTTCTATTCTTGTCGAGTCAATTTATCACATAACCCCCGTTGCAACATCAGAACAGGCTGCCGTTATCACTGTCGCTTGGGCACGTCGACCCGACCTGATCGACTGTTGTCTGCGACATCCTGCAGCAGCGATGTCCGTTGCCCCGTGCCACAGGATGCAACCACTTAAAAAAAAACGGGGAATGACCCAGGACGTCTCCTTGCGACCACGGGCTCCGCGTGGATGCTTTGGCTCTAAAAACAGCAGCCGTGCGACCAACTGGTGGATGAGCCACTGTGGATAATGAGCGTGACAAACCGGCAAGCGTGTGAATGAAACTGCAACTGAAAGCCTTCGGCACCTTTCGTAAACGAACTGTGACTTTACATGGAAGAATTAACTTCCTGATGTCTCCCAAGCGAGGCTTCCACAAGTTCCTGCTGCACGAATAATTATTTCCCTGCCCGCATACATTTCACGGCTGCACGGTACATTCTGAAAGCCGGCAAATTCCATTACGCCATGCAGGCCACTATTCTTCTGCCAGCGAGGCTTAACTTGGTTTGGCCAAAGCTATTCTCTATAGCAGCGGCATTCAATTGATTTGTGCGAGATCTCGTCACTCACTAACAACGTGGCTAGATCTTAAACGACACAATACTCTGGTATTGTCCGACCTCACTATTATCTCGTCGATCCAAGAAATGGACGGGTAGGGGAAAGACCATGTAGATGAACGAACACCGCTACCCAACTGTAAAAAGACAATGAGTCAACTTCGTCGCTACACCAAGCCCAAATGCTTTCCTTATCATATGGACGACGCCAGCATCACATCAAATTACCCGAAAGTCCAACGCGGAAACCACCACACCCCACATAACTCGTAGCTACATTCTACACCAAGCTCCAGGTCTGTGCCTCTTCCAAAAACTAAGATGCAGCATTTCGCTAATCATTACAAAAAAATCCTGAAAAATAACGTCGTACTCTGCAACTCTGCACGACACTTTGAAAAGAAACGCATTCATTCTCGGTTCCACGCTTTGGAAACGCACTCCAATTCAGTTCCGAGGCCAAACCAAAGACGCTGCACTGATTGTCCTCACCTATGCATCACCATCGTAGTTCAAAATATGCCTACAGCCGTTGTTATAGAAAACACTACAAACAACGTGCCACCGATGTAGCCAATCACCTTTTCTGATATGTACTGCGAGAGAAGTGCTCCTCCGGTCACAGCAATACCTGTCAGTCGTGGTTTCAAGAACTGCCCCGTATGAGTTGCAGTTCGTGGGTTACGTAAAACAACGATTGTTCAGGTATGGCGTGGTGATTAGATAATATCACCACATAAAACCAACTAGAGCCTCCCGGCTGGTACCCCCACGTCACGCACGAGTGGGGTAGAGTACCACGACTGCATGAAAGCCGCGCATCTATAAACTAGATGGGTTCGGGACGACAAACGTGCTCGTCTAATCTTCGGCAGCGTCATGTTTCATTAACGGCTGAAAAACGGGCAGTTTTTCAGGCGTCCTAACCACTGTCACCACACACGGTCGATGAAGAGCGCCTTTACGCACGGAAAGTTGCCGATGAGGAAAAAAAACAACGAAAGCCAACATGTCATCACCAACGAATTGGATATAAAAGTTACGCATTGCAACGCACGACAAGTAACGCGCCTTCGCCCACCTTTTCCAGAGAAAATGACACAAAATAAATGGATGGAAGGTCATTGTCTGCAGGCATAACGGAGCTAACATCTCGGTTTTAAGGTCGGCTTTAAAAGGAAGGTCGACGGGACCTGGTGGGATAGTAACTCGCCGGCGATACGCACAACAGCCGCCAGCAAGATGCCCACTACAGAATTACACAGTTCTGAGGAAGGATATCAATTCAGGTGGGCAATCACTAGGTCTCAGTGATTTAGATTTGGAACATGGGTTGAGTATCAACGTTGACAGCCAGCACGGAAACCAGTTCTCATGATATTGGGACCTGGCTTGTCGGTCGAAGCGACTTGTCGAACTGAGGCAATGAGGATATGTGGAACCCAATTCTTTGTTTGAATTTAAAGGCTTGTTATTTTTGAACGGCATCGTTGTTTTTGGAATGTTATACCATTCTTCAGCAGTGCCGTGGTGTTACAATAGTAGTGTTACTCTAGGGAGGGAGGGAGGAACGCATGCTACGACAGGGGTGGCAGTTTTCGGCGAAACGGTACAAATGGTTACACTACATTCTCATATATGACTCACCTTGCTCTTTTCACCCAACCTCGTTCGAGTTAATTAATTCCGTGAGCGCTATTATGCGTGATACAAGGTTCCCCTCCGGGAGGTGCCTAGGCATAGGGGAGTGGCGCAAGAAAAAATACTCGTCGTTCGAAAAACCGCACGTATGTTTGTTAAGACCTACCAGGTACAGAGTAGCTGTCCACGTATCATTAACGCGAAGAACACGCACAAATTTTTGAGGACAGACTGTGTACCGCTGTTTGCGGAAATAGTGTGAGATCATTACTACTGCAATAATATAAAAGAGGGTGTACGGGTGATGCAATAATATGAAAGAGGGTATACGGGTAATAAGTGGATATTGATCCTGAACAGGTGACTCGCCGTGACGATCAATTCAATGCTTGACGCCCTTTTAGGACTGCAGTCCCATTTTGGTGAGAAACCAATCAATTTTTAAGTAGTTTGTCCCCAAAACGTGACTGTGCGGTTCTCCCGAAAAGTTGCGCGAGGTCGTGGTTGCGACATGATACTGCATGACCGGCTGAGTAAAATCCAGCACAACATAGAAAATGTATTCCCGCACAATCAATGTTGCTTGGCGCTCAGGGTTAAATAAGCAGAACATCGAGATACTGGGAGTACTCGCAGTACATACTCCTCGCGGTACATTCCCGAAATACTGCCAATTCGAGTTGTCCCCAGCGAAAGTAATTTGCTCCAACTCCCACTCGTCGAACCATCTGTGAGTGGTTTTTGTGCCGAACAATGGGTCTGAGAATTATCGACACGGTGCACAGACGGTCAAAGTATATACCTGGTACTTCATATACTTCAAGTATTACTGGACATATATTGAGAGTATTTCGGTACTGCGAGTACTCGCAGTACGAACACTATTAACACCAACGGATAGCTTCAAGTAAGTATACTTGAAGTACCCGCACATCAGTACAGAACCTCGAGATACATGAAGCACTCGCAGTATCTGCTGCAGTGCAAACCCGAAATACCGCGAGGAAGCACGAAGTACCTACACAGCAGTTCAGTTTTGTCTCAAACATACTTTGCTCTAGTACCAAGTATGGAGAGCAACTGTAGTCGTCAGCAACTACTGTAAGTACTATTGTACGAATGCTGCTATACACGATGGTACGACCGATTGGTTGTGCTGGACTCGACGAAGGTACACGATCCAGGATCCAGGGATCGGTATGAAGCAAAACATGCCGGTCACAGTATAGTTGTATGTGTATAGGCCAATGCCGATAACAACAACAAAACTTGCAGTACTGAGAGTGCATGTGCATAATATGCTGCCTGCTTCTGCTCTTGGCGCACTATGTGCTGAGCACAGCTAGAAGGGCAGTGGAATTGTTGGATCACACAGCAACACGCAGAAGAAGCAGCATGATGATGATACCGATACGCCAGCCTGGGTTTGTACGCAAAAAGGTATGAACAAAAAAACTGGTACCTGGTAAAGCAGGTTGTGAAATACGGACGGCAGGCTCCGATAAACACAACGAACCACAGCAATACTGCGCATATGGGTGTGTCGCACACGCACGGCGAGTGGGCGGCAGCGTTGGAACGATGTGATCTGTTATTGGTCGTCTGTTGTGTCCCTGGTGTGAAGAAAACAGACGACAATTTACCGATACGTACGTACAAAATAAGGCATCTCGTATCGAAACCGGGGAAATCGTCTTATCGACTCCCGCCGGGAGAAAAAAAAATTGAGCGCCCGCCACGCGCTCCAGAGTGCACGGATGGCGCCGAGACCTCTACCAATGTGTTCGGCCGGATTTCATGTGTCCGAGTACATACTACTTTGCCGAAAAGTGCTCGTGCGAAGAGAAAAGTTGGCAAAAGTACGAAAATTTGACAAATATACGTATACATATACCTAGGTTTTGGGATTGATCATTGGGTTGCACTTTTAGCTTTTCTCGAAACCAGTTGTTGGGTGGGGTTTACAGGTTCTGAACTGAGGATCCTGAGAATAAAACAAAACTGGTGCTATATTTTGTATATACACCTATCGCAGAACGCGTCGGGGGTGAGGAGGCAACCGGGTGGAATTCGCCCATAAGTAAGCGGATCTGAACCTCAGTGGGAAAACGAAGATATTCGCTGTGAAAGGAATATTCCAAATATTCACTCCTATGGTCAAGTGCATATGCGGTCGTCCCTTTCATGCTCTGATAAAATGACGCAATGACAGGAGACCATCTATATGTTCGCCTTGTAGCGTTGGAGCATGCAATACAGGAGGGCAGAAACTGCAGCCTACACCTGCTTTATCCGGGAACCATTGGCACGAGCGCGCAAACCCGCACCCCCCCAGCTCAAGATAGGACGTCTGGCAGAGGTGCCTCGGGACGACAAGCGGTTACACTTGCGTGTTTCTTGTTTGAGGTGCAATGCTTGCAGCGGTTGATGAATCCCGTCACTGAGTGGAACGAAATGAGAGCATACATGGTTGAGAAGCATATAACTGATAGTGGTGACTCGTTTGACGTGCCCCCTTTTGCTGACCTTAGATTGATCTGCGAATGTGCGACGCTAGAAGCAGCAACAACCACGTGCTCCATGCATAATTTGCGCAGTATGGCACGCAATTAATAACTGCATACCTCAGTTGGCAGTTCGTGCATGCTTGATGCGCACACGAGCAGGACTTGATGTTGAATTATTTTCGCTGGTGGCCGCATACGCGCAGGGAGTAGGATGTACGAGACACTTGGCTCCGCGGGCGGCTTCCGCCCGCTACGCTCGCTCACAAGGAATAATGTGACAAGAATGTGTGAATGAAGCGTACAGAGTCCATAATGAGGTGAAAACTGTCGATTTGTATAAACCAAGAGCTCCATGCTCGAGGAGATCAACCCGGACGCCGCATGCACATGTATCGTACCACATGTGTATACGAGAATGAACGAAATAGAAAGGACGATATTATGGTAGCGACTGTCTCGCTCAGGTAGAAAGCTTTTTGATTTTGGGTCGAGTTCCGAAAATCCATCGAACATTTTTTTTAGTACTGTTTTCAGACTTAATCTTGAAGTTAGTGTGGAATTGTTCATATTGAATTTGGTATGGTAAATTCCATCCAGGTATTAGTATAGGGGTGATATCTAGCTTAGTTTTGACTGCTTTCGATTACCAGGTATATATTAACGTCTTAGTCCGGTGGTTAAAGGTTATATGATACCGGTAGCTAAAAAGGTTGTTTTCTATGAGGTTCGATTTCGAGCTAGAGGTTAATGTTTTTCGAAAATATAAATAATAAAAGCATCTGCTTTGGTGCAATCCGAATGTGCAAAATCCGACCGGAAAATTTCTGATTTGAAAATCTGTTAGCGCCCAAAATCTGACGACGTGGGCTATCAGATTTTCTAATCGAAAAATGGCATGGTCTCTTCATTCAAGATGTTATCTCCACAGCAAGCAAGCAGTAGCAGTCGATCGGTGACTTGGATGGTCACAAAGAGACGTTGCTTCGCGCCGGCGCGCAGTCGGCGCGTCTCTCCGCGGCTAAACTACAGTCGGCTGGCGCGGGCAGGTACCTTGAGACCAAGAGAAGCGCCCCGCGCGTGCCTCTCCGTGGGTACGAACTCGTAGGCTACAGCAAGAGGGTCAGTCAGTCAGGGCTCGGATGCTTGTTGTCGAAACACGCAATACCAAGACAGGCTGAGCGCACTCGGGACGTCTTTTCGCCGCCAGACTAGAGGCAGTCGACGTAGGATCAGACACTTCGGTCCGAAGCCGAGTGCAGCGCACTCGGTGTGTCTCTCCGCGGCATCAGACCACAACAACAGTTGTTGGCCGTTTGCTCGAACCTCTAGAGGCATGCTAGCTCAACTGTACGCATATCCGATTATTTCCCTCAAGACTCTTTCGATTTCCGAACTACACGGCTGAAAATCTGATCTCGTTTTAAAGTGAGGCTCGAAGATTGATCCGCATAGAAAACAGCCTGAACCTTTACCAGTACTCTCTCAGACATAGCCCAACGGACCGAGGCCTGAAGGTCTCATTCTAGTTCCGAAAATCCGTTGCAGGGTTTGTTTCGGTTTTTCGGTGTTTTATATTGAAACTAATTTGGGGCGAGTATCTCGCTCAATCTTGACAGCTTCTCGATTCTGGGTGGTTCGTAGAACTCATATTCATCGCGTTTTTTTCTCTTGCTTACGTTTTCTATCTTGGGGTTAGGGTGGAACTTTCTGGATTGAAGTTCACGTCTATTTTCATCTCCAAGTTGAAGTAAAAAAATCATTTGAAGATAGTGCGGTAAATTTGATCGTGAAGGTGGGAGCGACCCCTGGAAGAAAGAGTGAAAAAATAGCAAAAACAAAACAAAAAAGAGTATACGAGCCTTTTTGTGGAGGTCTTCGTAGACGCCATAATTATTTGATGTTGACTTTGTAAGCTGCAAGCAAGGCCATGCATTCAAGTGTGCTCCGAAAAAAGACAACAATAACTACAGTCAGGGGTGGGACTGAAGGCTTGTTTTGACCCAAACGAATGGTAAGCTACCCTACCCGACCAGCCAGAAAATAGTACCATAATAGTAGAAATTATGACAAAATAAAACTACCGCCATACCCCTGACTACTTGGTTTTAGGGTGGACGCACTGTGAACTTGTATGTTATGTTTCTCTGAGGTGGAGATGAGTTTGATCTTGGCGTCGCACAGACACCTCACAGAGGCACACACCGTTCGGATGATTTGCTTGTTTTGACACAGGAGTACAAATTGACGTCTTTACAGACTAAAAGGTGCGGAGAAACATGTTTTTCCTGCGGTTTCTGCCTCTTGCTCTATGGCGTGCTCAGTAGTGCGTAGGCATGGATGTACTCTACATTGGGATGTGCAGCATACAGCAAAACAAACCCCGCTCGAATCGACGAAGAATCCGTAAAGAAGGATATGGCGAAAAATCGACCCGTCAGGCTGTCTCGTATATGAGGTTCGATTTCGAGCTTAGATTTGTATTTTTCGATCTAAAAAATAGAATGACCCTGCCTCCTTATGCAGTGCAAAATATGCAAAATCCGGCCGTTTTTTTTCGATTTGAGAATCCGATGACCCAACTTGTCGGATTTTGGCCCAAAATTCGTCGACCTGGGTCATCGGATTCTCAAATCGAAAATGTCATGCTCTCTAAATTCAAGATGTTATCCACGACAGCAAACAGCAGCAAAACGATAGATGATATGGGGTGACACAGCTGTATAGCGACGTTGTTTCGCGCCCGACCCTCGGGCGGTACGTCCCTCCGTGGCCAGACTACAGTCATCTGGCGCGGGCTCAGGCCCAAAGACCAAGAGAAGTGCACTCGGCAAGCACCTCTCCGTGGGTACGTACGAGTACTCCTAGACTACACCGCCGTACAGCAGCAGCAGTCAGTCACGGAATGGAACATGAAATACAAAGACAGGTTGGCTCTAGCGCACCCGCCACGTCTCTTCGCCGCCAGACCAGAGGCAGTCGGCCTTGGCGCGGACGCTTGGGTCCTACGCGCAGGGCATCGCACCCAGCGCGTCTCTTCGCGGCGCCAAACCACAAAAACATCAGTTGGTCGCCGCGTTTGCTCGAATCTCTACACACACAACGAATCTGATTTTTCCGCATAGCAAGACTGTTTTGATTTGCCAAGCCCACATCTGAAAATACGATCGAGTCAAAATCTGAAGCTCAAAAAAATCGAGCCGCATAGGGAACGGCCTCAGCCACTTTTCCGGGACCACGGCAATCAATTTCGTGATGGACAATTCGAAAACATCGGGAGGGAACTCGGTCAAGGGCAAAAATAAAAAGTTGCCCAAGCGAACCGGGACGCATATCTGCAGCGTACGGGTCGTAGCGTCCACGATGCGTCGGTGATCGTGTGCCGAGCGAATGCTGTTGTCCGCCGTGACATCGCGGGGGCGGAGGACATCCGCAACCGGGCTTGATGGCTGTAGATGGGAACATCTTGCACCGCAGCAGCAGGAGCAGCAGGATGAGCAGCAGCAGCAGCCGGGTCAGCAGCGCCAGCAGCCGCACCAGGATCAGCAGATCCACCTTCAACCAGGCCCGGTAGGGGCTGCACTTGCGGATTGTCAGCCATCGAGGCCGAGGGTCCACCAGTGATTTCCCCTCACGCCCACGCGCCCATTGGTGCGTTGCTGCTCAACCACTTTTCGTGGTGTTTCTTGTGCGTGCTGCTCCGCCCTTTATGAGCGACACGCTGCAGCTCCTCTCGCACCATACCCTGGTACCTGATACGTGGCATATGATACCACATGATGTTTTTCTTTCAGACGCCCCCATTCTTTTCCAAGCGCTGATTGGTTAACTTCTTCAATATTCACTTTTCCCAGCTAACGACCGCTGACATTTTTTGTGGCTTTTCCAAGTCTAAAAATATTTCATTCCGACCCCTAACGGTAAAGGGCCGGCCTTGACGAGGGAGAAAAAAATCGGAAAGAACGAAATAAAACGAACAGACTTTCGTTTTTCGCAAGAAACAGCAGGTTGACTTGAGTCCTAACGAAAGGTAAAAAAAAGAAGAAAAAAAAAAAGAAGAAAACAGAAAAAAAAGAAACAAAAAGAAGAAGCCTTGTCGTTTCTTTACGCGGTGCAACTTTTCGGAATGACTCAACCACCACAGCACGTGATTTCTCGCGATAGTGCTCGACAGCGGCGGCAGATAGACACAACTCGCACACGTGAGGCCCCCTCCACAGCAGGTGGTTCTCGTGGTCCAACCCGCTCCCTCTGAGGTGCTCTAGAACTTGTGTATCGGACATCGCTTTTCGATCGCAAATGTTTGAATGCTGAGTAGGACTCATGTCGACAAACATACCGCCACAGCCACTTCCTGATCCCCCGGTTTCTAGAAAGGGCACCCCATGGTGATTCCCTACACATATGTGCTCGTGGCAGCCACATGCACTACCTCGGCTATCGTGCGCTTGCCGACCAGTCGTGGAAACTTTATCGGAACTTTATACCAACGCTTCGAGCTCCTGCTATGTTCCTCTTCGACCCTGGCTATCCCATATTTCGTTCATTTGGCACCCATTTCGTTTTTTTCAAGTGCTCTGGGACTTCAAAAAAACGAAATGTTAATTCGGAGGTATCGGGATCTCTACTTTTAATTTTTTTAATTTGATCAATAAAACTCACGCGCTCTTTAGTTCTGCTTTTTGTTTTTTATTTCGTTATTTTCTCGTTTATTTTGCCTCCGTGAGGACCGGCCTTGAGTATGTTGTTATTGCCCTCGATTAAACGCATTCGTGCCCTGTTCTCAGTTTGCTTGTCTTATTTCATGTGAAGTCGCAGTTGGAGATGGTGAGAGTGACGACAGGGACCAGTCGGCACCGGCACAGACGGCACCCCACCAGGCGGGATTTAGGTCATACTGAGCGTCTGCGCGCTGGCCATCGATACTACTCGTAGTCTTACTGGGCGGGGATATGGGATATTCGTCGTGGCCGATAAAGTTTCTGCAACCGGTTGGCAAGCGCACGATGGCTGAGGTAGTGCATGTGGCTGCCACGCGGCTTGTCTGCTGACGGCGCGAGCATAGATGCCCTCGCAAGAAACCGGGGGATCAGAAAGTGGCTTTGGCGGTAAATTTTTCGCCGTGAGTCCCGCCCAACATTCAAACGTCTGCGATTGAACAGCGATGGCCGATACACAAGTTCTAGAGCACTCGGGAGGCAGCGGGTTGGACCACGAGAACCGCCTGCTGTGGAGGGTGCCTCAAGTGCGCGAGTTATATCTATTCACCGTCGCTGTCGAGCGCTATCGTCGCAAATCACGTGCTGTGGCGGTTGAATCACTGTGAAAAGTTGAACCACGTAACAATTCGACTCGGCTTCCTTTTTTTGTTTCTTTACGTTTTTTTCCTCGTTAGAACTCAACCTGCTGCTTGTTACGAAAGACTAAAGTCAGTTCGTCTATTTCGTTTTTCTCGTATTTTTTCCCCCTCGTTAAGACCGGCTCTTACCGCGTGAAATGAACACAATTACATGCACATACAACAATCCGATGACGAGGGAAGATCGTGTCAGTTGCGAGCCTCAAGTGTCAATACAGCAGAAGCGGCGCAAACTATCATACCGTGGTACAGCTAAAAAGGACGGTGTAACATGTACGAACGTACCATTCACGCCTTGGACGATATAACCACGTGCAGGCTACATGTTTCAATAATTCCAAGTGACACACAATCACAGGAGTACAGGCACTCCCGTGAGCTACGTACCATGACAGTTGACGCTTCAAACTTGTGCCAAATTCGTCTGGGTACGTTTTATCACCTTGCCGTACATTACTCCTTTGTTCATCGCGTTCACAAGCTACTTTTGGTGGTATCGCTGCTGCCAGAAGCTCATCTACTTCTGTGGAAAGTTTCGCGAAAACCGGTTCTATGTTGCGCACGTAAAATCGTCGTGTTGAAGTTGGGCGGTGTTGGCGAAGATTACGCCGCACCTCGCTGGGCATGTTGGTACCCTTTTTATGGGATATCACTGTGTTGCCAGCAGCTCCTTTGTGGGCAATATGGCACACAACTGGCTACTGCTTGGGCTCCCGGATCGATATGGTAATAAGCTATGGATGTATGCTGCTATTCTTGGGTGGGTTGCCCGCGCCTGGGCTAGTGCTGCCTTGTTGTGTGATTTGAGTCATTTTTTACCATCCTGGAACCACAACCCACGTGCGATTGACTGTCAAACAGGAAGCGACCCTGCCCAAAAACGCAACTGAATAAATTTGCAAACCCCATCGGGTTGAGATCTTGCAACCAGAAGCGACCTTGCACGGCAGTTTG